>JAPYZL010069430.1:0-18671 GCA_030522825.1 Platygaster orseoliae | reverse complement strand
AAAATCTCCGATTAAGTTATGGACGTATTTTAGCCGATTTTTACGTACAAACATTTTTTCGACCGACTTTTACGGAGTAGATGTATTTAACCGATTTTCACGTTCTGAGACTTAGCCGATTCTTACTGACAAAGATAACATAGCCGACTCTTAGATTCAAACAGATTTAAATCCGTCTTACGTACAGACTTTCGTTCTTCCGAGTTTTGTTTTCAGCCGTTCAATTAAGTACACGGAAAAAATTGTTTGGCAAAAATTACCAAACAATTCAGGAATCACTGGACAATGGTGAAATTTCGTCACTTTTTCCCAAAAAATATAGTAATTTCTACCATATTTTAGGATTTCTTACCCAAAATATGGTAAAAATTACTATATTTTTGGGGAAAAAATCACAAAATTTCACCGTTGTCCAGCGAATCCAGAATCTTTGGTAATTTTTGCCATAAAATTTTTTTTCGTGTAATATATGCGAAAAATAACGAAATTTGTTTAACCTATGAAATACTTGAAATTTCTAAATAATTTTGTGGATACTGGAGGTACGATAATTAATATTTGAAATATTAGCAGAATATGTGGGTAGAACTTTCTCTGAAATTCATCAAAATATTCAAAATCTTCAAAACTTTGAGTCTTAGAGCATCGAAATTTAGAAATCATCACGAAAAATTAAAAATGAAAAATCAGAAAATATTACGAATTATATCATTAATGGAAAATTTATGAAAATCTTGAAGCAATAAAAATCTATGAAATACTTCCTATTGAATGTTTCTAAAGTTCCAAACTACAAAAATAGACGAAAAGAGAAAATTTGTTTCCATTATTTTTCATGGATAAGGTAAAAAATGATTATTTATATTAAACAAATATTATTTAACGTTACTTATTGTTTTGTCACTTTTTCTTTGAATGAAAATAAGTTTTATTTATTTATTTTTTTTTTTCATAAATGTTTTGACCTTTAGGCATATATTGACGAAATTACTATTTTTTGAAAATTTAAGTAAAATATCAAAATTCTATAAATTAATATAGAAGTAAAATAAAACGCAAAAAAAAACGTAATTTAAATTTTTGAAAAACACGAAAAATACGCTGCGTTTTTGAAATCTTAAAAATACTCAAAACCGACATAGATACTACGTTCTGAAAAATATATAAAATTACTCAAAGTCATATAACTTTGAATTCTTATATATCCAACTTTAAAAATCTACGTAGAAAGGAATGAGATACTATTAATCGCCAAAAATAATAAAAAAAACTCCACAAAATTCTATAAACATTTTAAAACAGTGAAAAAAGAGCAGTCTTTAAATTACTATAAATACGTGGATGAAATTTTCAAAAGAATCTATAAGAACGCCATAATTTTTCAGAACTTTTTTTATCTCATCCTGGAAATCTATACAAAATCTACAACAATACTATAAAATATTTATGATTGTATAAATAATTTTTAATTTAAAAAAAATACTAGAGATATAGAAAAGTGATCAAGTATCAGAAATATATGAAAATACTGTTTTCTCAAAAATAATTAAATACGTCAAATCTATATAAAACAATTGATTTCGTATCATCGAATTCTAAAAACCTGTGCATAGATCAATTCATTGATATACTAAAAAAGCGAAAACTATCTAAAATACGAAAAACACTTAATAAATTTGAAATCAATAAAATGTAGGTACGATTTCTTCTATAATCAGTAAAAAAATAAAATGGTCTCAAACATTAAACGATATAGAGCATCAAGTTTTAAAAATCTATACAGAAATTCCTAAAAATACGAGAAAATCCTTCGAATTGTATAGATAATAAATAATTACGAAAAATACCAAAAAACTTTATATCAATGAAAAACCAAAATTCATGGAAAATTATCTTTATCTATCGTAATAGTAGTTTACAAATTCCAGGCATTGCAAATTTTCAAAAAAGTGCGTTTTTCAAGCTTTTTCGAAAATTGCTCATGTTTATATACGCATTTTATTCGACTTGAAAATCCTATAACTTATAAACTACTATTTTAACTACTTTAAACAGTAATCCTCGTAAATCTAAAAAATATTTAAAAAAATGTAATTGGGAATAATCATTGAAAAAATTTCAGTAATTAAATATAAAATTTGATTATTCGCCTAGCAAAAAAGACGTGACTAAGCAAAAAGTCAAATTCCACTTTTTAAATTAGTCTAAATTTTGACAAAAACAAATAGTCTTTTATCGATTTTATCCATTCCGTTAAATAAAATTTGATATTGGTTCTCTTATTAGTTAAAATTTTCGCTATTGAACAGTCAATTTCAACAGATTCATGTGTGAAAATATATATAGATTTGGAAATAGTCAAAATTCAGTTATTCAATGTGTCGATTGTGCATAAATATCCATAAAATAACCAAAAAAAAAAAAACCCTAGAAAATTGATTCTACTACTCGTAATTCCATAAAAGATTGAAATTATTACCTAAACCACTCTCAACTTTTACACACGAAAGTTCAAATAAAATCACGATTTCCAGTAAATTGCCTGCTCGCGAGAGTCGTTTATTTTTTCATGGCGACGACCAACGCGAATATGTAAATCATCAACGAGAAATAACATTCGCCTTTTTGGCGCGTTGCCGAGAAACGCGGAAAGAAAAATCCTGCGCTCCAACTCGGCAATAATATTAACCATAGGGAAACGAAGTGGGTAATCCCGACCACAATCTACGGCGCTGTAAATTCGTAGCTTTATCATAAAGGGCGCGCAACTTGTGCGAAAACCACGGGAGAAAAAAGTTATCAAAATGTGTTCGCAAACAGGTTCGGCCCAATGACGTGGGTGGTGAAAATGCACGAAAAATCTTGTTTCGAACGCTTGTTCAGAAACTGCAAATTTTGGTCGTTAGCGAAACACTCTTGGTTTCTTGCGGGCCAACTCGAGGTGAAAAATCCATACTCTTTTCGTCCTTGTTTGATCCTCTCAGGAGGACGAAACGTGGATCAAAGGAAAAAGTAGAGGATTTTAGGAGGACGAAAAGAGAAAAATTTTCATAATCATAATCATAAGTATCAGAAAAATCTTTAGATTTAATTTTGTAATCTTTTATAATATTAGGCATAATTTTCTCAAAAATTTGTGAATAATTATAAAATAATATTAATAATTATAGTAATTATAATATAAAAAATTATATATTATCATTTTAAAATATTATTAAATATTATTTATTGATGTCATAAAATTTTTCTAATTATTGTTTTTGCACTTTAACAAATTGCTATCATCAATACATTATTTTCTGGGAAACTAAAATGTCTCTTGAAAAATGGTATATTTTTTTTAGATTTTTCCCATTTGCCAAATAAATCTTTTATTCAGAAATATTCGTTTTAAATGATGTAAAAAAATTTTTTTAATGCTAAGATATAGTCTATATAAGCTTTTCGTCCTTCACACTCAGGGAAATCGGAGACTTTTTTTCTTTCGCAACGATCGGCACAGTAACCTTGTCTCGTACGTGGAACGTGCAAAAGTTTAGCCCCCGTTGACGGCCGTTGTTGCGTCGCACCTATGACTTCCGGAACGAGTTTGCGGGACTCAAAAAACTCGTTGTCTTTTTTTCATGGGGAAAAAAGTCGTTTGAGATGTTTCTCGGTACGGGACACAATTTTTTAAATACATACATCACTTTTCTTACACGATCATAATCAGAGTTGATAATAATATGTACGGATAATAATGCGAAAATGCATGCATAACATTTTTTCCAACAAATGGAGAAAATATGCATGCACGTTAAAAACAGACTAGAATTACCATTTTTTGAAAAAAAAATATAAATGTGTATAACATCATTAATTCTGATCATAATATTTGATTTCATTATTATTTATTTATTCATTTTTTATACATCAGATTTTTGGAGGTTTTTCGTTATTGTACGTATTTCTTTGTGGGTTTCTAAAATTCAATAATCTAATTGAGAGATCTAAATCTTTACAGATTTTGGAGAAAATCAAATCTCTATAGATTGTGAGTATTTTGTAGTTTTTTCTGCATTTTTTATTATATACTAAAATAACTTATAAAGCATTTTCTTATTCGTTTAGAATTTTTGTTTTTAGAAGGATTTTCTAGTTTTCTCCATAGTTTTATTGATTATGCCTTAATTTCCAGACTTTTAAGAAATAAATGGCAACGAAAAAAAAATTAGTCTTTTATTTTCACGTTAGACAAAAGTGGAAAGTTTCGAGTAACATTGAATGATATTTATTTAACACCGATAAGTATTTGTTACTCTGTCGATTAAAAACAAACAAAAGCAATTTTTTTCTGTTTTCGTTTATTTTTTAGCTGTTGGAATTTTCTAAGATTATAGATTTTTGGAAAAATAATGAAAAGTATTAAAATATCCGATTAGCTATCAATTGATTTGCATTATTTGAAGAATTGAAAATTTTTTTTGTGTTTAGAAAAATTCACATAAATTTAGAGCTTTTTTATGAATTGCTATAAAGATTACATGTATGTTTTAATTGATTTCCAGTACTCTAACAATTTTTCATATTTCTTCAGTATTCGAAAGATTTCAGAATATTTCGTATTTCTATTTATTTCTTTGAGATTTATACAATTTGATGCTCTAAAATTCAAAGTTTCATAAATTTTAAGTACTTTTATTGATTTTTGAGAAAATTATCTCTGATCAGCTTGTGAGTATATAATAAATTGCTAGTATTTGTACTATTCTCATATCCATCAGTATTTTTAGAATTTCTAACAGTTTTGAAATATTTTGAAGTTAAAAAGTATGTTTATAAATAATTCTATAAACGTTCCTAGAATTTTATAGTTGAATATATGAGGTTTAACAAATTTTCAGTATTTTATCAAGTTCGTCATTCAACGTTTTTCAATGTTTTCCAAATATATTGATCGAAGAATTTATTTTTTATAACTGTTCAAACTCTGAATATTTATTAACCTTTTTCTTTATTCATAAAAAAAATTTCACACTGCATAACACTTTTGAAGTTGACATCGAATTCCCGAAATCAAGAAATTCAAAATTATGTCTGTAATTCAACACATCATAAAAAAATTTTACCTCACACTTAAACCATCATTTTCCGACTTAAAAATAGTGTGAAATTTAATTCATAATAAAAACATCACCAAATGATTTGACTCATTTAATTATTTTATTAACGAAATATTTACTCAAACAATTTTAATACCAAACTCATTCAACTGAAAAATTCTTCACCCACTATCCCATGTAAAAAAGATAATCAAAGTTTTTAAATGATCTCGCGCACACGAGATACCATCGGACGTTGAACCCCTATTAGGGAATAATTACGCTCCTCAAAAGCCCGAATAAAAAAAAATTCCCTGCGTTTTGAGAGAACCTGCACATGTTCTATATGAGTCTAAATATTTCCACGAAGAAATCCAGATAAACATTGAACGGGGCACAAAACCTCATCTTTTGACGAAACTTTTTCTCCTGCAGAGAAAGGAACGCTCGCGCGATTTATCAACGGAGAGTGTAAAAATGGTCTTAACGACGTGATGTAAATGACTGTCAACGACGTTTATGCACGCATTACTTTTCAATACTCTCGAGATCGGATCTCGAATGTCGTTAAAAAATATTTTATCGCCGCATTAGCGAATGCTGTTGCACATTAATTATTTCAATAACGTACGTTTCGTGAAATTCGAGGTCTGCGCTGGTGATGTTCATTTGAAAACAGTAGCGGTTGGCTAAGTAAAAAAAAATACAATTCAGTTTCCTCGAGAAATTTTGAGATGATATTTCCTTTGCAACATTTGCGAAAACTCGAAATTGACGGAAATATGAGCGATTCAAATTTTAGGCGCTTGAGCACCGAGTGCGTACTTTGGCCCCGCCCAAAAAAAAGTCACGTGCGCTTTCTCATTGGCGCAGCGCTCGTGATTTCAATCGCTTATATCTCCGTCAGTTTTGAATTGTTAAGAATATGGAAAAGGGCATATCGCCTTGGAATTTCGCAAAGAATTGAAATCAATAGTCGAAAATGTTGAATTATACACGTGGATTTTATATCTACCGTAATCACGATTTATATAATTTGGAAACTTTGACTTCAACATTTTATTGAATAAAATAATCCTCGTTCTCGTTTATAAAACTTCTTTTTCCATGTTTAAATTTTGTTTTGTATTAATGCTCAATGGATCTCGAGGGTGTGGCTAAATTTTTGATATCCAGTCTTTCTGCAAAGAGGACTCACAGAAGCGAGCGTCAGCGAACAGCTGCTGATTCGAAAGCGGTTGGTTTAGAAAAAGACCCGGAAAAGAAACGTGTGCATCCGAGGGTTCAAACATTATTTCAATTCCGAAACACATGCTATGAATGCAAATTAGAACTATTTATTGACGTTTTCATGTTTTCGTGTCCCTCAAAACGACGTAGAAAAAGACAGTTCAAGAAATAATGTACAGCAATGTCAGAATTTTGATCTCATTATTTTGAAAAATGAAATGTAAGTTCTAAATTGTTATTAATTTATAAGGAATTTTTATAAAAAAGCATTTTTTTATCGTTGAAGTTAAAAAAAATTGTAAGCACATGCTTTCATGTGCTTAAAATTATGATTAATTAAAATTTAAAAAAATTAAAATGAATAATGAAAAGTAGTTACTCGAAAACAATAAATGATTTTTCCACAGATTTTTTCATGAACTCGTCAACTCATAATTCAACAATGACCAAATTTTCATTGGTCATTAGAATCAGTAAACCGATTTTCCCAATATAGTCATCTAAAAGTGTTTTGCAGAGTTTTTCTAACATCTTTTTAAACCATGATTTTCTTTTTGGAAATAGATTTTTTCTTAATGTCATAAATTTTGTTATTAAGTAGAATGAAACTTAGGTTATTCCTGTAAATACTCTCACTCGATGTCAAAAGTTTTCGAAACTTCAATTAATGAAACTTAAACATCAATCTACAATTTAAAAAACAAAATTTTTCTAATATTTCATCAACTAGTTATTTTGTATGTAATTTTCCATCTTTTCCTAATTTATCGTTCCAATCGCAATCATTTTATAATTACTGTATTCGAATTATAAAACATCGCTAAAGCATAAATATATGTTTCATTTCATCAAAATACTTTGTAAGAAACAGGATTTAAATAAATAATAAAAAAAAATCTCGATATCGCGAAAAACAATCAATAAATATAATAAAGAAACATTTTAAATATGAAATTTAGCAGCATAAATTTAAATTCCAACAGAAAAAAAACACCAAGCACGCTAGCCAAAAACGAAAAACAACCCAACCAAGTGTCAAAAAAGCGTCCCCTTAAACCCCGCGTCGTTTCATAAATCCTGGACCAAGTACACGGATTAAGAAGCGTCGCGCACACGCAATTTCATGATTTTATTGTACGATGCCAACGCGTACGCTTCCGGCATTCGGTTTATATTCATTACCGCGATTTCCTCGTTACCCCAAAAATACATTTTCCCGCAACGAACCTTTTTACGAATCCTCCTTTTTCCTAATCGTAAAAATCCCGTTTGATATCACTCACTTCACCAACACGAAAAACTCACGTTTTGCGTGCATGTTTCGATGACTACGGGATTATCGACGCCGCGATAACGGGGTAACACGCGCCACGTCGAAGCACGAGGACGACTGGATGAAATGGCACCGAGACCGAATACCGAAATTGTAAGGGAGCCTAGTCAGGGTAGTGTATGAGAGACAGAGAGAGAGGTACATATGTTAGCGAGGTAGGGAGGGAGAGAGAGGGAGAGATAGAGAAAGGTGGGGAGGGGGTCAGGGGAGAGAGAGAGGGGTGCCGATAACTGGGAGGGTCAATGCCTCCACCACGTTGTGCTCCGTGTCCCTCGGGGCACTAACAAACGATTCTACTGATTGCTTATTTATTGATAGATTTTACTGATCTGCTATAGTCGTTATCATTCTACTTAGCTGTTAAAAAATGTATCAATGATTGGCATTTTTATAATACATACCATGCATTTTATTTTTACTTTGTAAATTTAATTTAATTAATTTACTGACCATGAAAAAACACAATAAATTTTTACTGAAATATGAAAACAGGTTTCTAAATAACTGTACATGTATTTTTTTTTAATATTCATTGAAAAACAACGAATCAAGCAAGAAATTCATTTTTCTACTGTGAAAATCCATTACCGAAATTTAAAAAAAATTGATGTTTATTGATACGATGATTTTTGAGAGTTAGTTTTTTTTATTATGAAATACAATCTATTGTGCAATCCTATGTTTTTAAAACTTTCGGATTTTATTCAGTCTTCTTCGGGAATTAACAATTATTGAATATCATAACACATTGAAAACATATTTTTCTACCATAACAATCCTAATCATATTTTTCTCACAGTTTATTTAAAAAATATAAACTATTTTTAACAAACAGGTAATACGATACAAAATTTATATTGAAAATCATATTTATTAAATCTTCATATATAAATATGATTATTTATGAAGATAATAATTTTAAATATAAATATATAAATAATCAATTATTATATTTCAACACTTTATTTTTAAAAAAATGTATCACATTTTATTTTATAATGTAATTTATAATTAAGTTATTGAAATAAAAAACACGTAAT
Source organism: Platygaster orseoliae (assembly GCA_030522825.1). Classification (NCBI taxonomy): domain Eukaryota; kingdom Metazoa; phylum Arthropoda; class Insecta; order Hymenoptera; family Platygastridae; genus Platygaster; species Platygaster orseoliae. The sequence continues at coordinate 9,987 of JAPYZL010069430.1, read as the reverse complement.
TTTGGAAAAAATTTTATTCATCTTCAGTTATAAATATGATATATTTCTTCTGTCTTCATCATTAAATTTTAAAGATATAGCTTACTAATTTTCTTCTTTACTTCAATTCAGCTTCTTTATTCTGTTTTTATTAACTGTAATTTCTTAATATTGTAATTAGTGAAAAGTATTGATCAATTGAGATTTTTTCAGATATTCAGAGATTCATTTATTGTAAATTTGGAAGAGAAGAAAAAAAAATTCATATTTTGGTTCAGTAACAGGTGGTGAATTCGAAATAATACTGAACTTCTAAGAGGAAGGAACATAAAACTGATTTGCGAAATTTCAGAAGATGATGCTATTGATTTGTTATAGAAATATATATTTTTTGGTCATTTCAAATTCAGTATTAATTACTTTCCAATTTTTATGTTTTGAAATAATGTGTAGATGGAATATTCATGATCACTGAAAAAGAAGAGAAAAAAATACAAGTTTTTAAAGAATAAATAAGTGAATCTTTAGTGCATACAAGGACATTTTATAGATAACTTATCAAAAGTTATTAAAAATTAAAAAAAGTAAAGTATATTAAAAGTTTACACAAAAAAATAATAATTCGCATTGCATAATAGATTTGCAATGATGTTTGAAATGGAAATATAATGAAATTATAATAAAACGAAGGTTTTTTTATTTGCTAAAATTTACGGAATCTTGTACATGCGAAAAAATGTCCAGCGGAAATATGAATGTGGAAAAGTGTCCGGATACCCATATTTTTTATTATTTTCAAATAAATGTTGAAAAAATACATGTACCGTTATTTCGGAACATATTTTCATACTTTATTAAATTTGACTGTTTTTTCATAGTCAGTTTGAGATAACACGTATTTTTTTCTTAGACGCAGAAATTGTTTTTATCGAATTATAATTATATAAATAAAGTTTGAATTATATTATATTCAAATTTATATACACGAATTCGTCAATTAATAGTCCATGAAGATAGTATTTCTATAAGAATCAATCAGTAGAAAATTAATCTGAAGAAACTCTGTACAATAATAATAAGAAATTATCAGTAGAATTTTTCAATAAATAGTAAACTAGTGGAGAACATTAAAAACAAGTCGACCAGTAGAATAGACCAATGACAAATCGATCAGTGATGCATATCAATGATTCGAATGAACTCTGCACAATGATAATGAAATTCAATATTTATGTAAACATGAATAAACACCAAAATAAAATAGTAGATATCTTTCTTTTACGTTCAATAAATTTACATGTATATTTCTTTTCCTTTTTCATGTGTAACTACGCCAGATTAGCGCTAGCGCACTTTTGTTTCTCACCGCGTAAATTCATTTCGAGCCGGACGGGCTATTTCTCTCGTGCGGCGCGCGTTGCTAACCATACACAACGCTACTTGAATTAGCCTCGCAGCGAGAGGCTCGAGTATTTTGAAAATGGAATCAAGTCTTCTCAGCACCAAGCAATTCGAACCGTGTACTACTTATCAAGGAAGAAAAGATTTTTTTCTCTCATCGACTCCACAGGAGTTGCAGACCATAAATATTTAACCTTACGAAATTGACTGTTCCTGATTTTCTCCACTCGCGTGACATCACCCAAATCGTTTTTCTTTGGCCTTCGAATTCCGTACGCTAAATACAAGGGTTCGCCCATTTTACCTGAACGTCCTGAATTCGACGGAGCATTTTTCACGAGAAAAGCAAGCTGTGTGTGGAAAACTGGTTTTCCTGGTGTCTCAATGTATCGATTCGATACTATCGAATCAAACCGTAAACAACTATTTAGAATTGTTAAATAAAAAATTTTCTTCTATTAGAAAAGTTTCTTTTTCCAACATCACACTTTGTTTTCAGTGAAATTCTATTTCCCGGTGAAATCGCGCCGTGAGAAGTACATACCAGAAGAGCATATTTCGCGGGGGGGGGGGTGAAGGGGAAGGGAGGTAGAAGAAGAGAGAGGGAGAGAGAAAAAAAGGTTTTCTTGAAATCCCGCGAAACAATATCGATACCCGAGTGCGATAACAACGGCAATAACCATTTTTACCCGTCGACGAATGCTAAGCACGTTCGTTACTCGAGGCCGCATTTGGCATAGAGAATGAAAGCCGTATTACAGCGTTTTGTGCTAGCGCTCGGACGTGCGTGTATTTATTATTACGACGCATGCTCTAAAGAACGGGCGAAACTTTGAATAATAAATAGAAAAAAAGGGCGCGGGGAGGCAGGAGGGGGCAACGAGAAGCCGGAGAAAAAAAACTAGAGATGCCGAGGGAACGGCGAGAAATATTGTTTTCAGAAAAGGATTCGTTCCTTGGCAAGCTGAAAGTCTTTTTTTCTCTCGGTTCCCTCGTTTATACAACTGCGTCCCGTTTCACGACGAATAAAAGGACTCTCCAAAAGCAGTATATAAGCTCGTTTTTCGTGATGGAAAAAAAGTGACGGAAGATAAAGGAAAAAGTATATCCCTAAAGTTCTAAACGTTTGAAAATAAATTAAAAAAAAAATTATTCCAGCATCCCTAATAATTTAATTAATCGATAATAATTATTGATATTATAATAATCATAGGCGGAAATGGAAAATTGATTTTTTTTTGTTTCCGTTTATTTCATAAACGTTTAGAACTTCAAGCACACGAAAAATATTGTTTTCTTTATGTTAAAATAAAAATTTACTTGTAAATAAATGTACTTTCTAGCTCGCATTCGTAATACTTTCGGGAAGTGAACATTGCATGCACTTTTTTTGGGGCTTGTTATTTGTTAGGGCGGCTCATCTACACGTCGCTCCCTTTGCACCGCAGCCCTTTTGTTTGCCTGGGCTATCAGTGATGCTGCGCTGTGTACACGCGCAGAAACCTGCGAGACTTCATTTTCCTGCATCTGTACCTGACGTTTCGATTTAAATTCGATCATAGTTGATTAGAATCTAATTCATTGAAATGAAATATAATCGAAATTCCTATTTCGAATAACCCATATTCCTGAATTTCCTCATTCCAATATTTTCTAGTTCGTATGTTTTTTTTTTCACTTGATTCTATAAAATCGAATAATTGTTGAAAAATTCTGGAATTTAGTGAACTTTTCAAAATGAAGCTAAATATTGAAGAATTTGAGAAGTAACTAACTTGGATTCAAATTTAACTTTATTTATGTTATAAGTTCCGTGATTACAAGATATATCCAAATCATAATCGTTGCACCGTCAGATTATAAAAAAAAATTTGCCATTCCTCAAAATGTTTAGAATTGACGTTCAAAGATTTTGAATTTCAACAATAATAATTTTCAAGGTTTGGATTATAAAATTCACATTTTTCAAGCCCTACTTCAAAATTTTGCACTTCAAAATCGGGGAACTGTAATCCAAAAAAACTCAAAAACTAAGAAATCGCCAACGATATCCAAAATTTGTTTTTTGATGGACTTACCAACTAATCGAAATCATCGAATTTTTTAGAAGAAGCTCTTACCTGTAACATAAAAAAGAATTTCATTAATTTTTTGAATAGTTAAACAATGGTGTTATTTTTAATAACTCGTATTATGTCTAGCAATAGAATGACACAGAAGTCAAAATATTTCAAAATTACACGAATACATGAGAAATTAGGATTTCGTTATTATTTCTGGACTTTATATTCCAACTAGCTGAATCGGCGCGCTTCGCTGCGCAGTTTGGAAGTATACAACTACAATTAGAAAATTTTATGAAAGTCAGATAATTAATAATCATTATATTTATTCATTTCTTTTCGATTTTGGTATTTGTACTAAATTTATCTAATTTTTAACTATATGAGTGTTTATTTGTTTATTTAACGAATGTTTATTTAAGATGTTCATTAAGCAAAACACTGTAATTCTACGAATATGAAAATTGAAATAAATTTCTCAATTCGAAATAGATTTTTTATTAACGAATGAAATTAAATTTTGTGATGTTTTATAATATTTTGTAAAATTTCGAGATTTTGTAACATTTTCAGATTTTTAAGTAACATTCAGTAACATTTTGTGATATTCTGTAGAATTTCGTGATTGTAAGATATTCTGTGAAATTATGATATTTTGTGACATTATGTGATGCAAGCATTATGACATTATGACATTATGCAAGCATTATGTGATGCAAGCATGCCTATAACCTTCCGACGAACGTGATTAATAACTGTGCAAAATTTCAGAACGTTTCATGCAGTAGTTTTGAAGTTATAGGCGGACAACATATACATACTTTCACATTTATATATATATATATATGTAGATTTGTTTTAATTCATAAAAATAAATTATTAAATTATTTATAGTTTTTAATGCTTGATCTGAAACTTGTTCAATACTGCTTTGATAATATGTAACATGATTTTTCTGAAATCTGCATATTTATTATACATATATTTCAAATAATATTTTACATATAATATTTGTAATATAATAATGTCATATAATGTATTACCTGTATAAATATAATTATATAAAATTAATACAATAGTTACAAATTATCAATACAATATTATACTATTTGTACAATGCTTTGGGGACTTCTTTAATGAAAAATAGTTCATTTGTTTATAAATTAAATGAGAAGGTAAGCATTGATTACTATTTGTTAAAATGATAAATATTATCTTCGAATGTTTCGTATAATTACATAAAAAAATTTAGTTGGGGTACACTTTTCCCGAAAATATTCATTCCCAAAAATATTTTTTCGAATATTTTTTCTATTCAATGTTTTTTTACGCACTAAAAATTTTTCGTGAAAGATTGTCCCAAAAGATTCAATCCCAATTTTTTTTCGGTCGCAAGTTTTCCGAAATCTGTATATTTATTATATATTTTATATGATATTATAAATAAATATGGGTCATTCCACATAAGATTTTCATTCAAAAAATTTTTTCCCTCGAATCATTTTTTTTCACATAGTGTAATTGAAAATAAAAAACACGTATTTTTTCATTTCATCATAATATACAAAATTTCCGACTTATGAATTTTTAAACTTTTCATATTCAGAGGAAGTTACTCTTAACAATAAAAAAATAACATACCCAAGTTTGAAAAATATGAATTTGTTTAAAAAATGGTAATTTTTGTTGTAAACAATTATTTTGATTGATTTATAATATCCTTCATTCGAAAGCTGAGAAAAAAGCATACGTTTCATGACGTTTTGATATTTTTCAAATTAAATACTTTTTCGCATATTAGCTAGTGTTAAGAGTAACTTCCTCTGAATATGAAAAGTTTAAAAATTAATAAGTTGGAAATTTTGTATATTATGATGAAATACAAAAACACGTGTTTTTTTTTCAATTAAATTATGTGAAAAAAATGATTCGAGGGAAAAAAACTTTTGGATGAAAATCTTGTATGGAATGACCCATATATTATTTGTAGTATAATAATGTATTAACTGTATGAATATATTTATACTGTAGTGAAAAAATAGTTATAAATTATTTATATAACATTGTACTATTAACACCATACATTAGATACTTCTTTATTGTAAAAAAGTTAATTTGCCTATAAATTAAGTGTAAAGGTAAGCATCGATTACTATTTGCCGAAATGATAAATAAATTATCTTCAAACGTTTCGCGTATTTACATCAAAAAATTCAAAATTTAAATCATTGACAAAAAAAGAGTTAAAAAGACTAACCCTCCCCCCTCTCCCGGCAAAATTATATCTTCATCCAATAAATTCCTTAAAATCCCTAAAACTTCGACAATACACTAAAAGAAAAAAAAGCCAAAACCAAGTTTTTTCGAAACTCAAGTCGAAGAAATCATCGCTTCACAGCGCCATGTCCCCAAGTCTCATATAAAACGACTGTAAAAAGTGAAATGCAAACAGCTCTTTCACGAGAATAAGTTCTTGTCCGAAAAAGGACGAGGCGCCCGCCGAGACATTACCGTGATGTTGAAGTTTCAATCAGCTCGGAGGTTGTTCTATCTGCGGTCTCCCCAAGAAAAGATAGGAAACAGGTGCGATAAGAGCCAGTGATAAGGGAAAAAATCCGCGCTCGCAGGAGGAATAAAAGTCCATCCGTCCCGGCGTTACGGGTCTTCGCTTTTTTTAACGCATTATGTCAGAGACCAGAATTTATCGCATAATTAAGCGTCGTATTTGCAAAATAACGCGAATAACTCGCGATAAACACGTTTTTTACGAGGAGTTATTCACTCCGAAATAAAAAGAAACGGCGATTCTAAAAACTCCGAGTGCTTCCGGAATAAAAGATTGATTTTACGAATCGAAACTAAAGTTCGAAGTATCAATGTGAAAACCTCAAGAATCAGTGAAGATTCGTATCAGTAAGACAACTGTATATACTGATTTTACTGTTCACTGACAAATCAGTGAATTTCCGCTGGTTGAGGTTTAAGCACCAAGTGCCCTATCGACATCTCTTGAATCAACAAGCGGACCCCACGCGATTGCCTAAACAGAGATTAATTAAGAGACTATTGTGTCAGAGCTATTAAATCTCCGTGCGTCCCTTCGTACAAGGGCGCCTCGGATGGCTCCTGTTTTGAAAGCCATGACATTAGAAGTTTGTAACTCGATATGTTTTCGATTCGTCTCGCCGGGTCAAGTGTGCACTCAATACTTGGCTCCCCAACTTCACAGAAACTGGAAAATCACTTATATCTCAACATAAATGGCGTTTTGATTTTTTCAAGATTCACAAGAATGATTTGAACGAATTTCGTATATTTTTTGTGAACTGAGGAACTGATAAACAAAAATTTTACATGTCAGAAATATACTGTAGATTTTGATATTAGATTTAGAAAGCAAATCTTATGGAAATAGGGCAGTTTTTTAGTATCGTAGGCAGAAAAAATATATATTTTCTCTGAGATTTTATAATTTTGACAGTCTGGTTGAGAGAACACGATTAAAAATTTTTTTAACTCAAGGATTATGAAGTTATACAATTTTTTAATCCAGAGTCGCACATTTTCATGTTCGTATTAAAAATGATGAAACCAGATTTTTTTCTAATAATTTTAAATAAAAAATTGATTGTTCCAGGTATTACTTTCACATTTTTGAAATTTTTAAAGTCGGTCCACATAGCGTACAATTTTTCTTATGGTAAATTTATTTATTTATAATAAATAAATTTTTAATAAATTTATTTTATAATTTTTTTATAAATATAAAATTATTTATATCTATAATAAAATTTATTATTTCAATTTTACTTATTGAGTATTTGTGAAATATCTATATAACTTTGGAATGATTTCGAGTTTCAAAACTCTGCAATTCCTAAAACGAAGCACTTGGCTTCCAGTTTAACTTCCATATCTACAATTTTTAAAATTTTGAGTGTTGAATCAAAATCAAATGATGAGTCGACATTCGTCATTTTTCCCCAATTTTTCATAGTTGTCATGTTTTTTCGTTATTTATAACTTTGAAGATTTTTTGATATTGCTACGGATTTCTATAAAAGATCAGAGTTCCATGAATTTTGAATATTTTTTCTTAAATAATATCCACACAGATTTTATGTACTTTATGGATTTTTAGAATTTTTATATATTATGTTATTTTTAAAGTTTTGTAGTATTTTCTGGTATTTTAATACATTTTTAGCATGGCTATGAATGGCTTTATTAATTTCCAGAATACGATGGTGAATTATTAAAAGTTTCAATGGTTTTTATTATTTTAATTGATGTTATAGAAAACATTATACATTATACAGATATTAAAATCTGTTTGGTTTCTCTTTTTTTTGTATTTATAAATTGTAAATAATTTTCTGATATGCAAAGGGATTTCGATAATTCTATGCAATAGGAATAGAAATTTTAATAAATTAAAAAAAAAAACAAATCTGCATAGTTCTTGAGTATTCAAACATTTATATAATTTATTGCATTTTTTAGTATCAATGAGACTTTATTGATATTTTGGTAGATTTCTGCTATTTTCGTAAATGTTATATAAATTTTCAAAATTTGATGATCTAGAATTTAAACGCAATCGATTTTCAGTAATTATTTTTTTTTTCGGAAAATTACATCTATATAGATTTTCAGGGATTTACAGATTTCATGTATGTATGTATTCTTAAAAGTTTTTGCAGAGTTTTCAATTATTTTTACAAATGTAATCTTTCTATAGATTGCTAGCTACAATTTTGTGCATTTGATGCTATAGACTTCGAAGTTAAATATTTGTTTAGATCTTTCAGAAAACAGTTTTTTATAGATTTATACTTCTTTAGCTTTCACAATCTTTGTATGATTCGAGACATTTTCTGGCATTTTGATTAATTTCTAGATTTTAAGAATTTCATGTGCTGCTGTGCGAAGTTTTTCAAATATTTATCATTTTTGTAGATTTTAATTTTTCTTCCTAGTTTACTGACTTGAAATAAGTTTTTTAAAATTCCTATTTTCTGCGTTATCATAGCCAAACATTAATGTTCCCAATTTCGTCTAAGAAAAAATTCTTCTGAGGCCAGGATTGTTGTTATTTTTCAATTCGTTAATTAAAAATTTTGTTTGACTTTCAAAACTTATATAAAACCATTATCAGGGTTGTCCATCGATCGGCTATTTTTAAATTCCCGGTCATTTCCCGGTCAGTTTTTACCAGAAATTTTCGCGTTCATAAGCAACGGCGACCGATATGGAAGAAAAAAATCATTTTCGCGCGAAATTTCAAAATTGATTTTTTTTTTTTTATTAGAAATCTAGATTTTCCCGGTCATTTCCCGGTTTTTGTCTCTTTGAGCGAATTCCCGGTTTTTTACCGGTTTTTCCCGGTTTCCCAGTCGAGTAGACACCGTAATAATTGAGGAATAAAAATCGCGATAGAGCAAGAAATTCGCGAGACGCGAATTTTATTTCAACTACTCGCTTAACCGGGGAACATTCTTCTTGAAAATTCGGTTTTCCCAAAATAGGTTACCTTGGAAAATGCTGATTTTTTGCATAGTCAATCTTTGACTTACTTTTATAAAAGTCAAGCAAAAAAAATCGCGTTGGCCCAAGAAACTCGCAAGATGCGAATTTTTATTTGAACTACTAGCTCTAACCTCATTCTGGAGGCAATTTTTTCCAAGAAAATTCAATTTTTTCGAATCCGGTATCTGGGAGAGTCATGATTTTTTGCATAGTCACTCTTTGACTTATTGATATCATAATTCAGCAACAAAAAATGTGATCGCCTAAGAAACTCGCAAGATGCAAATTTTTATTTCAACTACTCGCTTAACCAGGGAACTTTCTTCTTGAAAATTCGGTTTTCCCAAAATAGGCTACCTTGGAAAATGCTGATTTTTTGCAAAGTGAATCTCGGCCTTACTTTTATGATAATTGAGAAATAAACGAATTTTATTTTAACTACTCGCTTAACCAGGGAACATTGTTCATGAAAATTCGGTTTTCTCAAATGTGCGGACCTTGGATTTTGCAGATTTTTTTCATAGTCAATCTTTGACTTACTTTTATAATAATTAAGCAACAAAAACCGAGGTGGATTAAGAAACTCGCGAAATACGAATTTTTATTTCAACTACTAGCTTAAACAGCAAACATTGTTCATGAAAATTCGGTTTTCCCAAATGTGCGGACCTTGGATTTTGCAGATTTTTTTCATAGTCAATCTTTGATTTACTTTTATAATAATTAAGCAAAAAAAATCGAGGGGGATTAAGAAACTCGCGAAATACGATTTTTTATTTCAACTACTTGCTTAACCGGGGAACATTATTTTTGAAATTTCGGTTTTACCAAAACAGGTTACCTTGGAAAATGCTGATTTTTTGCAAAATGAATCTTTGACTTAATTTTATGATAATTTACAGGGTGTCTATCGATTGGCTATTTTCAAATTCCCGGTCATTTCCCGGTTTTCTCCCGGTCAGTTTTGACCCAGAAATTTTCGCGATCATAAGTAACAGCGACTGATATGGCAGAA
>JAPYZL010069429.1:0-12992 GCA_030522825.1 Platygaster orseoliae | reverse complement strand
AGGCACCGGCCGCGTTCGATGCCTCCTCTTGCAGCCAAAAGCGATGAACGAGTTCGTCCAACCGGTCCTCGTCGCCCAGCAGTACCGCACTGAAGCTCTGGGTTGGAGCAATTGCCCGGGTGGCAGCTGTAACTGGGCCGAACACCACCCAGCCAAAACGAGTCTCTTGGCCATGCGGCTCATCAGGGCCACCGTGGCGTAGCTGGGGTTCGGCCACCAGACCCCAGACGTCGGCCCCAAGAAGAATATCAATGTCAGCTGGGACGCCAAAGCCTGGATCTGCCAACTGCAGACCTTGGAGGTGAGGAAGTGGCGCCGTTCATGTGCTCGGTCGGTGACACTGCGGTTATGGTCGACAGGATTACCGCATTGAGCTCCAAGGAGAAGGCCGAGTGGAGCGAGCGAAGCCTGAGTCGTGCCATGCTAGTCGCCTGAAGTCGGGAGCACGCGCCGATGCCTTCGATGGTCAAATTGCACGGTGCCCTGCGCAGCTGCAAAATCTGAGCCAATCGCACCGTCATGAAGGTGGCCTGTGACCCCTTGTCACACAGAACACGCGCCACGTGCTGGCCTCCCGCGCCGTTACAGGCATGCATTCTCGCCGTCGCCAGCAGAACGGGAGCGGGGCCAGTCGCCAGGTCAGGAGGGTTCGCCGGGCCTCATAGCGTCAGCGTTGGTTGCGTGGTCTAGCTCGGTGGCGTCGTGGTGGCAGCTTGCTGTTCGGGAGCCGTAGAGCTCGGGCCCGACACCGTCGTCTCGCCGCGGCAGAACAAAGTATGATGACGGCCGCCACAGGTCGTGCAGTTCCCGGCTGGGCAAGTCCTGAAGGGGTGACCTGCGACCAAACAATTAAAACAAAGATTTGAACCCTTCAGTGCCCCGAATCACTGGGTGGGGTTCATGGCCAGCAATCTTTTGCATCTCGTTATGCGGTGGGGGCCCTTGCACAACAAGCACGTGCCGGACTCTGCCGTTGCCAAGTTCGATCGCAGCAATTGTGACGCGCCAGATGCGTTGGCGGAGCCCGCGCCAGATGCGTTGGCGGAGCCCTGCTGAAGAGGATGGGAGCCGGCGCGCCCACCACGAGGTGCCACGGAGCCACGCTGCCCGGATTGCGAACTGGATTAGCCCACTCGACTCGAGTTCCCATCAGCCACAGTGATCGGTATAATGCTGGTTGCTCTCCTCTCCAAAAATCGCAATAGGTCCTCCAATTTTGGGATCTTAGTGGTCGATGCCGTCATGCTCCATGCTCGGGTCATCGACGTGAGAAGCTTCGCCACGAGTATGGGGACGGCCAGGGCATCCCAGTAGTCTACCGGCGGCTCCATCATTCGTAACACTCGGAGTGATTCTCTCACCCTGTCAACGACATGGAGCAGGCCCCGCGCTGACTCCGCGCTTGGGGTTGTCATACCTCTCTGTCAGTGCCCTCCAGACCTCCTGGTACCCCCCGGTGTACATACCGCCAATCAGGGGAACCGCCTCTGCACTGATGCCTGTTGAAGTTTCCCCAACTTATACGCCTCTGCATACTCCACGTCATGGACCAAGGTCATGAATGTATCCTTGAACGCGAGCCAATTTTCCGATGCGCCATCAAAGGCTGGGACGACCAGTCGATCCAGTTTTAAATCTTGCCACGCGGTGTCTGCCCCCACATCCTCTGCCCCAGCGTTGGCCGGCGCTGTAGGCGTAAGTCCGGCAATTTTGCGGTGAAGGCCCGCGCACAGTCTCTGTTTCCGCCCCTCCGCCTCCTGCAGCTCTGCCAGGATCCCAGCAACCCCATCCTCATCGGCACTCTCGATGGCGTCAGCGATCGCGGCGGAGTATCGCGCCCAATGTGCCAAGACGTCGTCGAGGCGCTCTCGCAGCTCGAAGATGTAATCGAGATCCTCTCCGTCGACCGTGAACCTGGCGTACGCGGCCGCGAGCCACATCCCTTCAACCTTGCATATTTTCCCTGCCATGTCTCTGAGGAAAATAAAACGCGCCGCGAACAGGCCGAGAATGTCTCGCCAAAAATCAACGCTCCGCTAGGGCACGAAAATGTCTCGCCAAAAATGCCACCAAACACTGTTCTGAAAGCCACAGCCACGAAAACCGTCCCGCGAGCAGCACAAAACGTCCCGTCAAATCCGCCACGAAAACAAGTGCACCAAAAATCCCGAAAATCACGAAAATCGTCCCGCAAACGGCACAACAACACGTCCAAGATGGCCGCTCCTTGTCAAAACAAATCACACCGTAAGCGCCTGTGCCCGTGAAAACTCCGCACGAGCTCCGTCCTCACAGGAGGCACCAAAATGTCCAGAACACGGAGCTGGGGTAATTCGCAAACAGGGCCAAATCAATTTCTCAAACTTTAATCACTTCCAAAGTCAGAAAACCAAATACAAACGGGAGGTACAAAATGATTGCCAAAGCAATCGAGCGTTACACATACACATACATATTCGCGAGCGCGAATACACATATAGCCGAGCGCGAATACACATATAGCCGCGAGCGCGTACACATGAGCCGCGAGGCGCGGGAAATAGTCCGAATTCAAATCAATACAAAAGACAAAACTAAACAGGTTAATTCATTATCATATAAATATTCTAATGATTGTTGAAATAACTTTTGATTAAAATGAATATTACTCACTACTTATTGTTTTATCGACATTACTTAGTTTATTATTTTTTTATCCTATATCTATTTATTTCTTTTTTCGTGATCTACATTTCGCCATATACGGGTGGCTTCTCCCCCATACTCCCACCGGGTTCTTCTCCTGGGCCCCGTCGGAGGGTTCCGCCCTCCGAACCCCTTGACGTTCGCCCTATCACCGTTCGGATGAACACCATTTCTAAAAATTATTTACAATAGCGTTGTTCCGTGAAAGGCTCATTTTTCATGTCTCGGGACAAAAATGGTGTTTGCATCGCGAGCGTGGTGGAAATTTTCGTCTCGGATCAACTTCCAGAGAGAAAGTAGTACGAGGGCAACCCGAGTATTGCTTTCTCTCTCTCAGTTGATCCCCAACGAAAATTTCCACTTCACGCCCTTGATACGAAAATAACTATTATCGTCATAGAAATGCAATATACTGTTAAGACTTGTTCACTTGTTTAAAATTAAATTTGAAAATTAACTGAATTTAAGATGGTATTCAAATTTCAAGTTGTGCCTTAATTTTGTTGCATCTTAAAATAAGATTGGTTTTTTAAAGTGCTGAAGAAATATTGAGAGTGTGTGAATTCTCTGAAAGAATAATTTCTTGAAAAATTTGAACGAATGAGGGGCCACCGGCATGAACTCGCCGAGCGTTATATACTTTCTACAGCGCTCGGCAAATTCTTGCTGGTGACCCCTCAAATGTTAACGATCTACAAAACTTTGAATTCTAGAGCATCAAATAATAAAAAACGTACTCTGAAAAATTTACCCAATAAAATGCTTTGTGAGTCAATATATGTGATTTCGTTACTTACTGGGGCAAGACCTGGACACTCATACACAGTGTAATCCCCTTCCTCATTCTCTTCGTCACTGTCTGCTTCCGACAAAGATGCTGGATCTCTGTTTGTGGACGGTCGACTGTAAGATATTAGTAATTTACAGACGACTTTTCAGATTTTTCTGAAGTACGAGTATATATTGTATGGAAAATTTGTTTTGACCATATCAAACTAAATCTTGTGAATTTGGCATTAGATCGAAAAATTTCTATTTATAAGAATAAAAAATCATGTTCATTTGCGACAAATAAAAAATTCATTGCTTACTCTTCCATAGCAATAATTTTTTGTTTTTGGTGTTGGAAATGGTACATTTGCGCTGACTGCGCCAATCGCTGGTCAGTTGAAGGTGACATATCTTTGTTAGGGCCTGTTATTCCATACGCCGGGTAATCAATATCAGCGGCAGCTTTTACCCCTCGATGAATCCTTCAATAAATTTTTATTTTGTTTCAGTTGACTTTATACAGTACAAACTCCAGCTCCCGTACAACCATACCATCCGGCGGACGGAACCAGCACGTCTTACAGGCGTCCGAGTGACGTCTATTGGATGCACGGAGGACGTCCGTAGAGCGCCCAATGTCCCAGCTTTCGGACAATCTATTGGTTTTTTAAACCTCCAATCCGGACATTCAGAGGACACACTTCGGAGCGTCAAGGGATTGTCTGGAGATGCCCGAGGGACACAATGCGAATAGTCTCTGGACCTGCTCAGGGCGGTTGTAAAAGTATGCACAATATTTAAGGGACATTCGAGGGACCCTGAATGGTCCCGGGACCCTCCTCGGACGCATTGAGAATGATCACGGAACTATTGCAGTACCTCTTGGAGGAATACTCTCAGGATGCATTGAGGATTATGTCAGGATGGGATATTTGATTTTTGAACGCCCCTTCTCCTGTTATCCTCATTAGTTTTGAAATTATTGTTTGTTCTCCTTTAAACATTATTGGTGGAATAAAAAATTCTGCTCAAAAATTAAAAACTCACGAAGATTCAGTATGCTAAAACTCAATGGTAAGAGAGCTCTCTCACGGTTTTAAGGAGCCCAATGGTGGAAGCGGTACGAAGAAAAGGTTAGGTAAAGGAGAAGAATCAATAAAACGTGCGCCTAATGAATTGGGCCCGACTACAGTGCCGTCTGCAGATTTGCTCTGTAGTTATACAGTGGGAAACTAGTCTCCCATTTGAGTTTAAACACACTGCGAAAATTATTGGGCGCGCACTGCAACAAATCACACTTAAGGGTTCATAATTAATAATTGCGTACGGGAATTAGTTGAATTTTTTTCATCTCATGGATCTCGTGTATGGCGAGCCGATTTGCCTTCCAAATCGCGGCATTTTTATAGCGGTTACACAATCTGAAACATTGACTTTTATGAAGTGCAACTTTGCACTCTAAGCGCTTTTACTTTTCGAGCGACGTTTTCGTAACGCATTCCGTGGATGTTGCGACTATTTTCACGTAAGTAATCTTTATTAATAATTTTGGTAGTGCCTATCTGCACTCACGTGTAGTGATGTAACGTGCGACGGTTATGCGGTAACATGACTGTCAGGTGACGGTCACATTATTGTCATGTGACGAGGCGATTTTTTCGTGACATTACATGACGTCACGTGACATGACATGACGTTACGTGACATATGAACATAACCTCCACTGTAAAAAATACGAATGTAAAAATGGTATCTGGTAGTTAATTTCTTTCGCGAATTCACCGCTTGGCGAGCAGTATTATTACCGCATTCGCCATGAAATTTACCCTACGCAGCCCGCCAAATCTAATGATTTTTAGTAAATTTATTGCGAGAGCAGTAAAATTAACGTTCGGCGGTGGGGTAATATTGCGACCTGTTGTGGAGATTTCGGTCTCCAGCTCTAAAAGGAAGCGTCGATGTTGAGAGACAAGATGGCAAAATAGCTGGGGTTAAGTTCAATAACCAATCCTTCGGTATAATAAACTTTCACACTTTATTTACACAGCTGCTTTACAACTTCTAAACTTACAAGGAAAAATTTACTGAATTAAGTTATGATCAATGGAGCTTTTTCGGAATGATGTTACTCGTAGAACGGTCGAAGAGCCAGTGCCTGCTTTCGACGACGTGTCGATGACTCACTCGTATCGAGCTTGATCCCGCGCTCGATCGACGTGTCATCTCGTGAGTCGCTCCACGTGTCGTCTCGTCTGTCGCTCCACGTGTCGCTCGACGTGTGTGTTGCGTCGCGAAATCTCCTATCCTTGTCGGGTTCAGGTCTCTTACTCCGAACCGTTGAGCGAGCGGTCGCCACACTGTCCGCGGAACATTAAATTTAATACCAGTAGTAATATTACTGCAACATAGTGTTCTTTATCTCCGGTCGGTAATGTAAACGTATACTACGTAAATATTGTCATTTATATTTTTACCGATGTTATTATTTATCACATTAGAACTTATAGAAACAAAATTTTCTGGAAATTTTTAATGGAAATGAATTTGAAATAACCAAAGCTAAAAAATTTATATTTGATCATTAATTCTAAAGCTATATGTTTCTAAGGTTTAATTTGTTAATAAAGTTAAGTTAATTTGAAATAACAAAAGTTTAAAACTAGCTACTTGATCATTATTTCTAAAGGTATATATTTCTACAGTTTAATGGAATAATTTCGATTAAAATTTATTAAGTTCGTAGAGTTATGTGGAATATTTTCTAGAAATTTTTGAAGGAAAATAATTTGGAGTGAAAAAAAATTAAAAACCAGAAACTTGATTAACCCGTAAAACCAAATATTAGGGAAGAAAATCTCTAGGATTATCCGAGAAATCTTGACAAAGAATCTTGGACTAGTCTAGCTTGGCCAAGTCTGAAGCCAGAGTTCTGAGTTTCATTGAGTTTTCCCCAGATTTGGTCAAGACTTGATCCAGATACAGCCAAGTTTCTTGAGCATGGCTTAGGTAAGTATGCGGAAGTAGTCTTGGACCAGACTTGAGCAAGATTCTTTACCAGAATCTTCATCAGCACTTGACCATGACTTGGTCACGAGTAATAATCAAACTATTGGCCGAGACTTGATCCACATAATCTTGAGTTTCTTGGTCATACCAAATTACCCAATAAGACATTCGTGCAGGTAAAAATACTCGCAATAGGGTTTGCTCCATCCATTGCTGTAAGATTTGTCTAATGTTTGCAAACCCCTTGGAACTGTGATTTGTAAAAACTTCATAAAAAAAGTCTGTTTTTTATAAACTGATTCTATAAAAACTTTATTAAAAAAAGTCTGTTTTTTATAAAATGATTTTATAAAAAACTTATAAAAAAATGTAAGTTTTATAAAAGTTTTATGAAATTGTTTACAAAGTACGAAACTTTATAAACTTTGTTTATAAAAATAAAAAGTTTTTATGAAACTGTTGTTATAAAAATCGAAATTTTTTACAAATTTTTTATAACATCGGCAGTGTTGTAAAAATTGAGATGTTAAATTTGAAATCTTCCGCTATAATACACCGTTCAAGCAACGGAGCACTTCTCTCTCGCAAGCCCTAAAAATTCCCGTGCGATGTGTATATACCGCGCTCAACTTTTACTACTATCGACTCAGCTTGACGATATAATTCGGAAGTTGTATTGGCGCCTTTTACCAGAAGCCTAAAGATATTAGCACTCTAATGGCATAGTTCCCCTGATGCATATAATGTCACTTCTGATGGTAAAGGGTTAGCTAAGCGCCTACATAGGGAGTGGCGACTATACGTTGACTAATTAGCATGAACATCTAATGAAAATAAATATCTTCAACGTTAATAACGGGTGGAGGGAGGTGTCCATACTGATTGGAGAAATTTAATTTTTTTCTCTTATGGAACGATAACGGTTGTTGCAAGATTTCATATTTTTTTTCAATAAAAAATTACATGTATTATCTAATCCTTTAAACTATTATCAAATTTACTCCATTCACTTTTTACAATAAGAACTTTGTATTTTACGAAATTTATACAATGTAATGTTGTAATTGTGATGACAAATGTAGTAATTTTATTCATGAAATTTTTCTCCGTGTACTTGCCCATGGTTATTCCAAGATTTTTTAATTAATCTTGGGCAAGTCTTCATGAAGACTTGAATCATGTAGGCTACAAAAATTGTCTCAAGAAACTGTATTAAGACTTTCCCAAGACTTAATCAATTGATAAGGATCTTGGGCATACCTTGGGTAAGTATGCGGAAGTAGTCTTGGAACAGACTTGAACAAGATAGTAGTCTAGACTCTTGGGCAAGACTTGGGTAAGTCTTATTCTATTTGGTTTTACGGGAAGATAACCATTTCTTTATTTTAGTAGAATAAATTTTAAAAAACATTTTTTTAGTTTGAACTTTTATTTAAAAAATTTTTTTCAAATTATAAATGTAATAAATTTCATATAACAGTACTTAAAACCAGCTATTTGTTCAAGTTAGGCATATTTTTCTGACAAGGAGACATCACTATGGGTCATAGTGATTGAACCAAACCAGCACCTATGCCACATTGTAGTCTTCTTAAATACCAACTCGACCGTACCATTTGAAGTAGTGGAGCCATAACAAAAATTTTCCGAAAAATGGATTTAAAAGTTGATCATCATGACTGAAACGGATTTCTCAACTTATTGTTTTTCCTGGCCTATAATTGTTATGAGGGGGTTTATGGAAAAAAAAACTGTATCTGACATTATTTCAGTGTTTTAATCAATTTGTGACTGACATACCTGCAATACAAAAATAGTGGCAGTATGCAGGGTGTCCCAAGTAAAGTGTGACAGCCGAAAACCTTCCATAAAACTTCTGAAAATCTAAAACATTTTTCCCTTTGCCATTTTTTGAAAAACTAAAATTTTCAAAGTTATTCAAGCCAAAAATTTAAATAATTAATGCCTTCTTTTGATAAGTGGGGGTCGAATTGATTGACCAAATTTTTCCCGAATTGTCTTCATATTTTTCTGAGTAAAAAAGTCCGTTACCACTTTTTACAAAACTCAAATTAAAAAAAATTGTACGGGTCACAAGTTTTCACTAATCACATTTGTAAGATTTTGCACTCGAATATCTTTTTTGATTTTGAGTTTTGTAAAAAGTGGCAAAGGACTTTTTTACTCAGGAAAATATGAAGAAAATTCGGGAAAAGTTTGGTCCGTGAATTCGACCCCCACTTGTCGATAGAGGGTATTTATTATTTAAATTTTTGGCTTGAATAACTTTTGAAATTTTAGTTTTTCAAAAAATGGCAAAGGGAAAATGTTTTAGATTTTCATAAGTTTTATGGAAGGTTTTCGGCTGTCACACTTTACTTGGGACACCCTGTATTCTGCCACTATTTTTTATTGCAGGTATGTCAGTCACAAATTGATTAAAATACTGAAATGATGTCAGATACAGTTTTTTCTTTCCCATAAACCCCCTTATAACAATTATAGGCCATGAAAAACAATAAGTTGAGAAATGCGTTTCAGTCATGATAATCAACTTTTAAATCCATTTTTCGGAAATTTTTGTTATGGCTCCACTACTTCAAATGGTACAGTCGATTTGGTATTTAAAAAGACTACAATGTGGCATAGGTGCTGGTTTGGTTCAATCGCTGTGACCCATAGTGATGTCTCCTTGTAAGCTTAACACACAATAATTTCACAAAATAAATTATAATTAAGTTTTATACAGTAATTTTACAAAAAATTAATCAAGATAGAACTTTTACTAAATATATTTTATAGAAAATCGTTGCTATTTTGAATCTGAAATATCAAAAATTAAATAACAGAAACTTGATTATGTTTCTCTTTTTACTTTTTCATACATTAAATTCAATCTCCCACCAACTTTATAAAAAAATATTGTTTAGAAGTATTCTAACTTAAAAAAGTTTCGTAAAATGATCGATTGTAGAATATTTAATAAATATTAACAAACATGATAAGGTTTCATGTTATTTTATTTTGTTATTTCACAATGATCTTACTGAAAAATTTAAAAACATATAGGTTATCAAATTATTCTAACTTGAAAAAGTTTTATAAAATCATTGTAAAATTTTCTTGGAATCAAGACAAGAAATGAGGTTTGAGCGAGGATACACTCTAACTTCCCTTATGTGACCAGTTCGGGAATTGACAACTTCTCTTATATGACCGTTGGAGGGGTCCCTATAATACATACCTCTTTCACTTTGTGCGCGCGCGCATGCGTGAATATACATTGTGTACGTACCACAATGGGGATAAGCGATGAGCGGAGAAGGTCACTAAAGAGAAGTTTTCCATGGTCACATAAGAGAAGGTCACATGAGGGAAGTTAGAGTGTATAATATATATATATATATATATATATATATATATATATATATATATATACACACACACACACACACACACACAGGGTGCGCCATCTGAATGTATCCTATTTCAACATTGAATAACTCCGCCAATTTTCAGCCAATTTTCACAAATGAACAAGATTTTTTTAGGATATTCTATGCCATTTATTTCAAATTAAGTTTAGAATACAACGTCGATTATATGACCACCCCCATTTGATAAACAAAAAATAGCTCTTTTGCGGGTATTCTGTATAACGTTAAATTTTGGCACACTTTTCTGTGCATAAATGCAGAGAAAAGGTCTGAAAAACTTTTGTTTTCAAAAATACGGCGCACCTTGCCACACTGCAACCGCTACGATCAAGTTTTTGCAGAGCAAGTTCCCAGGACGCGTTGTCTCAAAAAATGGTGATTTGGAGTGGCCTCCTCGTTCTCCGTATTTAATGGTACCAAACTTATTTATTTGGGAATATTTACAAATAAATTCTATGCCAGCAAGCCGGAGAACATTGACGAACTCAAAGCTAATATACGAGCTGAAGTAGCTGCGATACCTGTGTCGAAAAAACCCCGAAAATTTCAGAGTTCTACCCTGAAAATTTTTTAGGGTTTTCTCAAAATTTTCAGGGTTATTTGAACCACTGAACTTTGAGGGTTACCCTCAATTTTCAGGGTTACCCTGAACTTTAAGAGGTTTTTTTCGAACAAACAAAAAAAAATTTTTTTTTAGCAGTTTAAGCGTATTTCAATATATTGTTATAAATTTATTCATTACCTGGAGGTATTTTAACAAATATTATTGATAAACCAGTTATACACATGAGAAAAAATTTTCGCTGGAGACGGGACGCGAACTCGGCACTGCTTAGCTTGACACACGTTGTATTTATCCACTCGACCATTGGCGAACAGCGTCGTCATTACGAAAATTGTTTCTTATATGTTTAAGACTGACTGTGGTCGATGTTGGTGCCCTAGCGATATGCAAAAATCCCAATAATCCGTATTATGAATTTTTCGGGTTTTTCCTCAGCACTGTAGCGTCTGAATTTCGCAAAATAGAGCCTATCGAGGATGTCTAAAGCTAGAAATGGAATAGTTGCGTTGAAAAGCGACGAAAATAATCGACAGTCCAATAAATAAATCATTATGAACAATGCTATAAATTTTATGAAATCGTGAAGTGAGACATGGCGAAAATCTCTCGAATTGCACCTTTTGGCATTTTATACATATATTCACATTATTTATCGATAGTATTAATAATGAAAAAATAATTATAAGTAATATAAATAAAATTATAAGAATAGGAATAATTAAAATTAATGTTATACAATAAATTAATTGATTAATATTATATAATAATACATCATAATATATATTAATATATGAATTAACCCATTAACGACCAAAACACCCACCAAGTTAGTTGAACTTTGACGATGTATAATAAGACAGTAGGAACATTAGGTACTTATTCAAACCTACTTTTCTCTACGTTTTCAAGGTCGCTCTACACAATGCCGGCGTCAAAAATGTGTTTTTTGCAAAAAAAAAAATACAATATGGCGGCATTAAATAAAAAAGAAAACGTGGAAAAAATGAAAACGGAATTTTTTTGCGCCAGCATATCGTAATTAAAAAAATTTTTTGTCGATCCAAAGGAGCATCACAAGCATTCACAAATATGTTGAACTGTCGATATATGTTTGGTTGCATTATTGAAAATAAAGATGGCCGCCTCAAAATGACGATTTTCTGTAAAAAATTTTAACTGCTTTCGCACATATACGATTATAATGCACTGAACCATTCCAAACAAATTCTTTAGAGGTTATTTATAGTTTTTTGGGATGCTGATGACGAAATTGGCCTCAGATTTGCATTATGACTTTTTTTTAAAAAAAGTGTTTGAACAAATTTTTGCAATAATGTACGTTTTTGTAAGATGGATATGCTTTTCGCAGTTTCTTGGGTCTCTGATTACAAATCTAGCCTCAGATTTTTGTTATCATTTTGTTTAAACATTTTTTATAAACAAATTGTAGTACAAACACAATTTTTTAAAGATACATATGCTTTTCATGGTTTTTTCGGTCACTGATCACGTATGTGGCTATAACTTTGCATAATTAATTTGTTTAAACATTTTTTCATAATTAAATTGTAGCACCCTTGCTCTTAAAAAGCGACATTTTAGGGACATAAAAATGTCATCCAAATGTCCCTCATGAAAAAAAATTATTAAAAATAATGTTACAGGCGATTTTATCAACTCTTTGTCCACTGAAATCTCGTAAAATAAATAAAAACAACTATTAGGGCAGTTTTTCAGATGATTTGAACCCTTTGAGCGTATTTTGAAACATGTACCAAAGCACCCGGATTCGCATTTTTTTTCTTATTATAAACAATTGTGAGTGCAAATAACGGTCGCAATCACATATTTTAATTTTCTAATGATTTTACATAAAATTTTTCCACGTCTCAAACGTCTTTAAATTTTTTTTGATGAGGGATGTTTGGGGGACATTTTCGATGTCGCTTTTTAAGAGCAAGGGCACAAACACATTTTTTTTTAAAAACATATGCTTTTCATGGTTTTTTCGGTCACTGATTATGAATATGGCCATAAATTTGTACAATTACTTTGTTTTAACATCATTTCATAAACAAATGGTTGCGTAAACGCAATCTTTCTCAAATGCATATGATTTTCATTGTTTTTCGGTTACTGATAACGAATCTAGTAATAAATTTACGGAATTTGCAAGGAGTAGACAATGAATCTTGTACATAGTGTAGATAGTGGCGTGCTTTCTTTTATTTATAATAACCAAGCAGTTCATGACTTCATTTTCTGCACAATAGTACGAAGCGGATGACTACAGATCTATAAGGCGTCATAAAAAGAGATGTACATTTTTTTCGATGAAATAAATGAATTGCGTTATTTATTAGCATAAGAGACATCTATGTGAAATGAAATGCTTTAGTAAATGAAATCCCTTATCTCAAAAAAATCTAATCTGTCTCAATCGACGGAAAAAATTTTGACGCGAATTGAAAATTCTGTAAACTTATTACTAGATTCGTTATCAGTAACCGAAAAAACCATGAAAATCA
>JAPYZL010069420.1:0-12052 GCA_030522825.1 Platygaster orseoliae | reverse complement strand
TTTCCAGCTCATCTTGCCTGATCACAATGCAAGCAGCTTTACGGAAATATCGAAGAAATAATTTCTAGCAATGATTGTTTTGGTCTTGCTTTGGCAACGATTGTTTATGGGGATGTTATTTAAAGGGGAAAAACGACGGCTCTACAGGCACGGGTTAATCTTGGAATACAAATCTGAAAAAAATTAAGTAGTGTTTTTTAATTATTTTGAACCGATTTAGGAGGCGGCACGGTCAAAATTCCACGAAAGCCATTTTAACGACCACCCTAGTGTACATAGTTAGAAATGATTTAATTCACATAAATTTGGCCAGTGCATTAACCTGATGTTCATAAATTTAGTCTCAGAGTATCATTTTGTCTTGTCAGTATTTTGCGCAATTTGTGGCAATGTTAGTACAACAAATTTTGTGATTTGTAAATCTTGTAATCAAGTGAAATTATGTGATTTTTCTTAATATGACTATTTCGTGTACTTTTGTAACGTTTTGTAAATCTTTTAAATTTAAGAATTTTGTGAAATATAGGAATGTAGTAAAAAATATAATTTTATAAATTCGTGAAATATAATTTTGTGTCAAATTCTGATTTTGTAAATTTATGTACATTTGTCAGTCGAGATTTTTCAATTTTTTAAAAATTCAAAATTGCGAGAAATTTTTTGATTTTTTAATATTTTGAAATTTTGTGACATTTTTTAGAACTTTTAGATGGGATTTGAATCTATAGTGAGATAGAATGAGTTTTACTTTGTGAAACTTCTTATGTCGTACCATAGTTAAATTTTTAACCATTAAAAGTACCATTTTTCTTAATTTGACCATTGTGTGTACTTTTGTAACATTTTCTGATTCAACTCAATTTAGGAATTTTGTGAAATTTTGTAATTTAGTTAAAAATGCAATTTTTTGAATTCGCGAAGTAATGTAATTTTGTGACATTTTATGACTTTTTAATTTCGTGACATTTCCTTATTTAGCGACATATTGCGATTTTATTTCAACATCTGATTTTGTAAATTTATTGCATTTTTTTAAATTTATTCAAATTTAATTTTATTTGAATAATATATATATTATAATTATTATAATTAAATGAAACAAATTGAATTAAATAAATTAAATATAATAAAAAAATAATTAAATGAATAACATATTATCATAATTATTATAATTATGAAAATATATTAAAAAAAATATTTTTAAATTAAATTTATTACATGTTAATTATGTACATTTGTAAATTTGTCACTCCTAGAGATTTTCCAATTTTAAAAAGTTCGAAATTTGGAGACATTTTTGATTTTTTTTATATTTTGAAATTTTGAGGCACATTTTGATTTAATGACATTTTTTAGAATTTTTAGAAAGAATTTGAATCTATGGCGAGACAGAGTGAGATTCACTTTGTGAAACTTCTTATGTGCTACCACAGTAAAATTTTTAAACATTAATATAGTACCATTTTTCTTAATTTGACCATTTTTTGTACTTTTGTAACATTCTCTGACTCTTTAAAATTTAGGAACTTTGTAAAAGTTTGTAATTTAGTAAAAAATGTAATTTTCTGAATTTGTGAAATAATTTAATCTTGTGAAACAACATAACTTTTTAATTTTGTAAATTTATGTAAATTTGTCACTCTTATAGATTTTTCAATTTTAAAAAGTCCAAAATTTCGAGAAATTTGTCTATTTTGTGACATTTTTTAGAACTTTTATATGGGATTTAAATCTATGGTGAGATAGAGTGGGTTTCACTTTTTGAAACTTCTTATATCTTACAATAATACAATTTTTAACCATAAACAGTACCATTTTTAACTGCGAAGGACTAATTTTGATACAGTAGACAAGCTAAGCCGGTTCTGGTCCAGGGGTCCCCGGAGCCAGAACCGGCTTAGTTTATCTACTGTGAAGAACTAATTTTTTGTCAACAGCAGCGTCAAGAATTCTTTCATAGAATAGAGAGATATAAGGAGATAATTATTATTATATATTAATATAAATACTGTTTTTCAGTTTTTTTTACATTGGTTTTAGCTAGAAAATTGTATTATGCATATTTTCGCAAACGAATTCATATCAAATAGGTTTTCAAAAGCATAGGAATACTGTAAAATAAAATTTGTTTAGAGACATGATATTCATATTATTTGCTTTGCATTTAGATGTCATGCAATAATTAAAGATATTACAAATTAACTTCTATAAGTTCAAATATTTTACATAATATAATTAATTCCAAATTTAATAAATTAGAGATTTTATAATAAAGAAACCTTTTTAATGCTGCAATCATTCTTTCATTCTCATATTTTACCTTAAATAAGTTGACAACAAAATTATAATACATTTCATCAACATTTGTTTCTTTTGTAAATAACTTATGCAGTTTTGAAAGATCATATGTAAAGTTTAAATTCAAAAATCTATTTTTTTCATAATAATAAAAGTCTCTTTTTAGGGGTTTATTGATTTTTTCAATCTCTGAACACCATCAAAAACCTAAGCTCCATTTGCCCTGTTTTCTGGGCATTCCTGCACCTTGGACCCATACAATATATTAATGTGAAACGCTGTTGTAATGCGATTAATTGATTGGTGTTGTCGAAAGATGTGGTCTGGTCGCCCTTGCAATGGCATCGCAAGAGTACACGAAACCGGTGTCGGTGAGTCAACTCCTGGCTGAGGCCCGAGTTCGCGGGTTTACCCAGCATGGCGAAGTGTACAGTGTAGATTTCATGGGCACACTCGCTGCGGAGTACTTGCCGGATCACAGACCGGAAATTCTAATAGACTTGCAAACGTGTCCGGACACGTTGACACACGCTTTGGCGCATGGCGCTATGATACTTATACCCTATGATTCAGATTTCAATCACGCACCCTGTCTCAAGCGAGGGCACAAGGCACATTGGGCACTTCTCGTCGGCCTCATCTCTTCCAAGTACGAAGTTCATATTCATATTTCGTTTATTGTGAGTTTTGACAATGTATTTTTGGACGAAACTCGCAGTATTATATTTTATTCGATTCTAATCTCCAAAGCCCGTCCAAATGTCAAACTTTTACGTTAGAATTGAATCAATGAATTTATAGAATTTATAACTTTTCGTTTTTGGTTTATTGTTAATATCTTTGAGAACATTTGATAAAGTTGATGATTACCAATGAATGAAATTTGTCTCGGTTCAAGGCAAGGCTATTATGTTCTGGCGAGACACGGTAAATCTCGTCACCTGGCGTGTTGGCCGTTGCGCGATCTCATTGAAAGCAATGGGAATTTGGAAGAAGAAGGAACCACGAGACACGCAGGCGGATATGTGATACCTAAGGGAGGCGTCGGTGGCCAAAGAGGTTTGCGAAGCAGGGCACTTGCTTTACACCCGTACATTTAAACAACATCTTTGTTTTCTACAAGTTCTCTTGTGAAACGCGTTTGCGCAAACTTTTATGCGGGACATTTCTGCGCAAACAAAGTGTCCAATGGACTGAAAAACTCTTTTTGTATGGCTCATGACGTCACTTTGCCGCCCTAGGACTGGAAAACGAACATTTCAGGCCAAGGATGGTAAAAAAGTGAGGTTATGAGGCATGTAAAATATCGTGTGTACTTTTCGGACGGAAAAATACACTGTCATGAAAAAGTTTGGACTCGTTTGGGAATTTTTTTTTTTTTATTCTAGTACTTATTTATTGTTCTTCTAAGACAGTTTAATGTACATTTATATGGTCACTTTTTATAAAATATTTTTTCTACTGGAAAAGTTAAGAAATGTTTTTTTTTTCTAATATCTTACTTTTTCTAAAATAATTTTTTCTAATTCAAACCATTATCATGTTACAAATTACATACAAATATGTACATTAAACTGTCTGAGGAAAACAATAAATAAAGTGGCGGATAAAAAAAGACGATTTTCTTGAGTCCAAACTTTTGCAGGGTACTGTACTCCGAGCGGTGCACAATCTACTATTTCGCTTGCAGACAGAGCATATACACATAAACACACACACATTCCGGTTCTTTGGCGAGAAATGAAATAGATTTTTTTGCAATGTGAGAAAAAAGTTTATTTACGAGTTAAAAAATGTCAAAAGCTTTTCTTCTTTTACTACTTTTTTTTTAATAACAACCACAAAACATCATTCCAAAGTTTTGAAAATCCACGATGAAATTGGAGCAAATGCTCATTGTCCTGTATGAAAGTTTGTGTGAACAGCCGAGAAAAAGTTTGATTAAATTTTGTCCAATCTTGGATAATATTATGGTTTTTTTTTTCGAAACAATAGATTTCCAGAGTAAGATTAATTCTGAGCAGTTTTTTGGCTAATCTAAATTGGCAATTTTAGTCTTTCATTTTGATAAGGTTAATAAACGAGGCATAATCCATGAAGCTTCGAGAAGTTGTAAAAGTAAAGACGAGGAGCTCATTCGTATACGTAAGCACTAATGAAACTGGCATTAGAAATAAGAATAATCATGCGCTTTAAAAATGAGATGAATAGCCGAATTCATTTCGTAGTCATATTTATTTGCTGTGGAGAATATTTTGAAAAGTGTTGCTAAATGTTGGAAATTTTAGAGAATCTTGTCGAGTTTTTTTTTATTCTTAAATCTCTAGCAACACTGAATTTCTAAGTCATGCGTGGACTTTCGTTTAAAGTTCGAAACTTTTTCGATGTATTTATGAAAATAATCTTTTTTTTTTAATCGTTTTTATATTCGATGCGTTTGTTCTCCAAATTGTGGAAATTTTGTTAGTTATACGAAGTGAAACAAGTCACAAATTTAATTATAAGTTGGTTAGAGCGTGAAATCAAGTATTAAAATTCAAATTTGATGGGATGAAGGTTGTAACGTTACGCCCACGTTCCGGAATAAATGGAAAGGAACAAAAGAGTATTCTATGAAAACATCTAGCAACACTTATATCAACAATGTTTCGTCAATTTTGATCCAACAAATTATGTACCTTCATATTTATTATTGAAAAAGAAAATAAAAAAGTGAAAATGAAAATCGTTATATGGTATAAAATCAACGAATCAAGGCAACTATGAGATTTTTTTAACCATAATTTATAAATAAATAAAATTTGTTAAATGTTTTGATTGAAACTAATTTTTGTTATTTTCGTTGCTGGAATCGCAGGGCAACGTTACAAGGTATAATTTTTTAAAATGTTTGTTGCTCTCTCGTAGCTCTGGTGTAGCGCAAAAGCAAGACAAATAATCACATGATTTATTATTATTCAATGAAATAATACACCTGTAAAAGATTTTGTTTGGAAATTTTGTTGCATAACACCAGCGTTACCAGGGTTATTTACCAATGTTCTATATTATATTTATTTTATGTAAAATATGAAAATGTGTATTTTTTGTTATAGAATTACAAATCGTTTAATGAAACTAATAATGGCATTAATATATTTATTGTTCAACGAATACGAAGCAGATATTAGTGTAGCGGAGATTGAAAGCTTTAGCTGTGGGAAACAAAATAAAGGATGGCACTTGAACCGGTCATAAGTGCCGCTTCAGCTAGGCTGATTTTCTCATCAAACTGCAAGGGGAAATGATCCTTCTTGAAACGACACTATGTAGCAATTACCATCTTGAATGTCCAATCCCAAGTGCCATTGTTCGCGGATTCGAAATTGACTACGCTGATTTGTGTAAAGTAGCTCTCAACAAATTTTTCTCGCGATGCTACGTGAAACTTTCTGTAACCACATTTGTCAGCTGTACTGAATGTAAATAAAAATGGAAAGAAAAGTAAAAGCAAATGTATCATTCGCGTCCAAAATAAAGTGGAAACTTGAAGGAATTCTTTAGAGTGAATTTTCAAGTACAAATACTGCCATTTGAACAGATTCGTCAGATTTATTGCTATTTTCCGGAACCACAAAAATTAGAATTTTTTTTTTTTTTTTTGACTTTTTTCGTTTGGGTATACCAAAATAATACTTTTTATATCGAAACCATCAACAACGAAAAAATTGTAGGTTATGTTGGGTAGGGTTACCAAACGTTCTCCTTTAGGAGGACATGTTTACCGCCTTGTCCTCCCAAGTCCTCCTTTTATTAAAAATGTCCTCCTTTCTGGCAAAATTAACATATATTGTGCTTATTTCACATATAAGTTTTTTTTAAGTAAAATTTTTTGAAAGAGCAAGACAATGATTTTTTTGAACGCGACGCGAGCTCTAAAATGGCAGAATTTTTCGATCGCAATTCGAACATGAGTTCTTTTTCAGAGATTTTGATTATTGCTCAGTATTTTTTCTTCATTCCATCGCATAATGCGATGGAATGAATGCTTTTAAGACCTGAAAATGTTCCTCTACTGGATAAAATTGGGAGTTCTGAAAAATACTTGTCAGTTGCAATTGTTACTCGAAATTGTTATTACGTCGAATAGTTACTACGAACAATTATAAATAGTCTGATGTGTAAGAATAAAATTTATTGATTAAACATTCGGGTTTTGTATTATTTTGAATTAAAAAAAAACGCCTTCACTGTCAAGTGAGCTAAGGTTAGGTTAGGCAATGTGTAAAACGCCTGCGCAGGTCACGTGACGAGGGCGTTTTACACATTGCCTATCACAACCTGATGATTTCGATATAAAATGCCTTCGAGTGGCTGTATTTTGACTGCGAAGAGTGAAAATCCGCTCTTTTCAAAATCAGGATATTTTTAAAAAGGCTTGTGTTTGGGAAAACATGCATGTGCTCGTAACGATGCATAGTAGACACTTTTACATATTAAACATTATTTCTATATTGAACAATCGGCTTTATTTACACGTTACGTATTGATCATTCGTTTGTTCTGGTGAATACTCAGTGCTGGGAATGCGTTACATTTATATTTCAAGCTTACAAACATCAACGATTCTCTCTAGATTTTTCCTACGCAAATTTTGTCCGCCTAATGTCTATGGGATATTCTAGGGACAATGTTATTTCTTCGTTATCGCTTACGGTTGTTTTTTTTTCGCGTCGTCGGATTGTATAATACGAAAACTCAGGACATAAAGTTTGGATTCTACGAGTCGAGTTTCGACTAATGAGGTTTAAGTTGAAAGTTATGTACCACATATAGGTTGAACAACGCGAATTCGTTGGAGAGATCGAGTGCCGAAGCTTTATCGTTGAGAAATAAAAATTGTCTGGTGCTACTGTAGCATTGCCATTCATTTTTTTTCTAAGAATCTATAAAAAAAATTGTACATAGCAGGAACGAAACTAGATTCTGAGTACTGATGGGAATTCACTGATTGCGCTGAGAAATGCCCGGTTTTGTCGACAGTAGCAACTCACAACTTTTATTTTACCTGTATAAATTTGTAACCAATGTCTCCAACTTTGATAAATGTATGATTAACATACGCAGACATCCTCACGAAGCAAAATAAAGACGTCTAGTTCTAAGAGTAAATTACACGTTTTATCGCTTTCCCACTTTTTCCCCGACGATAATCACGATTATTGTATGCTTTGTTGAGCTTGGCCCCGCAAAGACCATTTTTGCAACGTCGTTGGCATCGTTTTCGTCTCGAAAAGTAAAAACAATTGTCGGTGACTAGATCGTTGGAAGATTTGTAATTGAAATTCCAATGCCTAAGTGAAAAGTCGAGCAATTTTTTGCGATAATTATGATTGGACAGTCATATCACTGTCAAGGTGAGAAATGTCTTGTCAAGATTTTTTGGGGGGTGGATATGGAGTTGATGAGAAATGAGCTTCTTGATGAATTTTGAACAGTTCCGGAAACGTTGGCGAAATCTCTGAAAATTTCACTGAATTTGAAATTCTTGTTTTTGAATTAAGGAAAAAATAGTTTTTCAAAAAATATTCTTGTATTTAACTTGTAGGAACCTCTTTTGTCTTTAATTTTAAACTGTTCTAGCATAAATTTGAAGTTATTTTCATGAAGTTCTACACAATTTTTTTTGAGAATACGAAAAATTTGTAACATTTCCCAAAAGATCAACAAAAACAAAGACATAATTTTTTTTTCCGCACCTTGAATGTCCAAACTATCAATTTTTCACAACCGCAATTTTACCTTTTTTTTTCAAAAATATCCAAAATTATCAGCACGACTGAAATTCACTACGAATAAATTCGTTCGCAACAATTGAAAGCGAGCAAAAGCATCATTTTCAAAAAGACCGCAACAACTATGTACACCAAAATACAAAATATACAGTTTTGAGTTAATCTCTAAGGTTCGTTTTCAAAAATTATTAACTAATGATAATTACATTGAAAACTCGCAACTCAGCTAATACATACAATATGTACTTCAAAACCATATATAAAGCTCTGGAACAATATATATACCTATTCATTCATATATACATAAAATTTACGTATAATTTTTTTTTTTTTCTAAATCTTATCACAAAACGGTACGATCGCTCAGAAGGGAAATTGGAATGTTCGGATTTTTTACAAAAATCATCGAAAACATGCCAATCTTTGACTGACGCAATTCGCCTTTGCCTCCGAGTATTTTTTATCGTATAACATTTATTTATTGATGCAGCCATTCAAGCAGTGCCATCGAGAGGTGGGGGGGGGGGGCGTGAAGACCAAATTTCCGGGTTTTGTAAAATGTCCCGAAAAGGCTTGGATTTGGAACATCCAGAACGTATTTTTATGCAATTTATAAAAATCGCGTTTGATGAAAGATTTTTATTTTCAAAGTCGAAATTGACGTGTACTTTTGGAGATTTTCCTAAATTTAGCAGAAAATAATAGATATTCAAGGAATGCATAAATATTCCTTCAAAAAAATGAACAATCAATTTTTATTTTATAAATATGCCTTTAAATTTACATTTATTTTCTGATTTTTGCCTGTTTCAAGCCTGAATTTTCTCTCGACAGCCCTGCATTCGAGCAATGGTTTGGTTGTATATTGCACTTGGCTATTTGGGAAAAAAGCATTTGCTTACGTATAAAATATACAATTCCTTCACCTCCTTGCGACTCTGAGTCAGGAACTTACAAAATCAGCGATAATTTCACAAAACCTTTCGCTTTCATCGAATTTCAGATGAAAAATTCGCATCAAAATAAATAAAGTACAAAATTTTCAAGGCTAGACTAAAAAGGAATGTCTTTTGAGCCGTATAATTCACTTAAGCTTCAAAGTGATACAAACGCAAAAAAATAATTTTTTTAACTACAATTTTTCTGCCCGTAAATTATTGCTTTTTTATAAATAAAACAGGAACGCAAAAATTACTTTTGCCAAAAGTGCCTTACATTTATTCGTTGCAATGGCCGATCGAGTACTTGAGAAAAGTCTGCATTTTCGGATATGTTTACAACTACAATTTTGTGGAAACTTAAGTGATATTCGGACTCTGCTGCTGCGAATTGTAGAGCATTAGAGCGATGGGAAACATCTTAATGTGCGTCTGCCACTGAGCCGAGAGCTGGAAGAATTTCACTCCATACCATTCGATGCCATCGATGCTGACTACGAATCGAAGAAATTGAATCGAAATTAAAAAGGAGTTTAGAAGATATTTCAGGGTGTCCAGTTATTTCCAGAAACAAAATTCCCGGGTGATTTTCTCATATTATTTGTTTTGAATATTCTATAGAGAAAAAAAACCACAACTGTAACGAAACACACTGTAACGTAATTATTTATGGATACTTTTTTATTAAACAAATTTTTTGTTTTTCGTTGATTGTCTAACATTTTATTTTACAATTTTATATCTTTTTGAGGAAATAGTCTCTGTGTAGATTGTGAGTATTCTATGGATTCCGAGTGTTTTTAGTATTTTTATACATTGTAAAGATTTATAGAATTTTATGCTCTCGAAGCTTAAGTTTACGGAATTTTTCATATTTTTACAGATTTTTTAGAAAAAAATTTCTACATAGAATTTCAGTATTTCATGGATTTCAATTATTAGCAGTCTTGAGTATTTTTCAGCATTTACATATCTTTGTAGCAATTTGTAGGATTTTTATAGATTTTTAATATTATTATGGATGACTATGTAGATTTTCAGAATTTGATGCTACTAAGTTCAAAGTTTCATAGATTTCTAGCACTTTCAGTATTTTTTGTATTATTTCAATATTTATACGATTCAAAGGATTTTCTAATATTTTTGTAAATTTTTATATAGATGTTTAGAATCAGATGCTCTAGGGTTTCAAGTTATCTAGATTTTCAGTCGATGAGTATTTAAAAAACAAATGAATTATTGATTTAACTGGGAAATCGACAAGGATTTATTAAAAAAGGAGTTGAGTTATTTTTCAAAATTTGATTTTTCTTAATTTCTCACCTCGCAATGGAATGTTGTGAGTTTTCGCCGAACATATTAACCGCGTAACGCCGTCGACGCTTTGGTGTTTGGGTTCGTTTTCTTTTTCCTTTTCTTTTTTTTTGCCAAGTCTCATAACTAAAATCAATTCAAACAAATAAGGTATCGTTAAAAAAATTATAAAGTTGGTAATTTTCTGTTGATAAAAACCGAAAAATTCTATCAATTGATTAATAAACAACTATTTCGAATTTTATCTGTTATGGATTTTTAACGCTGATTTTTTGCATTGAGTTCGCTGTATAGTAAGATTTCAAAAGAAATGTTAGAAATTGAAGGATTAAAAATAATTGTTCTCATTGATTCAAATTATATGAAATATGAATTTCGGGATGAGGAGAATTTGTGATTTTGATATTTTTTGTGAATTTCATTAAAAACGACATTATGAATTATCTATTGAATAGTTTTTCGAATCTGAATGTCTGAATTACATATTTTTGATGAAATAGGGTTTTTGTTTGATTTTTCAATCATTTATGCAAATGTTTGCTATTTTCGAATCGTTTTCATATTTTGTGACGATAAATCTTTAATCCAGAACTGAAACATGATAAAAAAATTCTATTCATTAAAATTAAGCAGTTTTTTCTGCTAAAAAAAAATTTTTCTTGTAATTTTGCTAATAAATTTTGAATTTCCTTTATCAATTACATTTCTCCAATTTTTAAAATTGCTCGTATATTTGAATATCACGCAGGGGCGGCGGAACGAGTGTTGTGGGTGTGGAAAAATCCACACCCGAAAGCTCACGGGTGTGGAAAATCCACACCAGAAATCGTAGATCCTACTTTCTAATTTTTCTTCAATTTTTTTTTAGTTCTTTCATCGAAATCAAACAGACACGTCTTTTTTCTTTTTGCTTGATTTCGAGTTCTTTCGTCTGTGGGGAGTTTTTAAAAATTTGTATAAAAACTTGATTTTTCGCTGTAAGCGCATGTTAATTTTTTTAAATGCGATAACTTTACGAAAAAATGACCGATCTTCAAAACTTTTTTCTGTATGTAAATAAAAGGTCTCTTTTGAAAAAAACCTTAAACATTATATTTTCTTAACAAAATTTTATGTATATCGTGATACGCAAAAAAAATCAGAAAATGTTTAGAATTCGAAAATTTTAAATTGCAACAGTTTTCTTTTCATTCATATTTTTTTCTTAAATAGTAATATATATCAACAAAAAAATGTAGTAGCCTCTATTGGCCAAAATTCGTTGTTTGGAAATTATGATTTATGTAAATCATAGTGGTAATTCTTGAGTCATATTTTAGACTTCATTTATAAAAAATTCCATCATTTCGCCAAAAGTGCTGGCTCAATCGTTATGATTTTTTTTCTGTTATCAGTGAAAGGTTTTGTTAGAATACAGAATTTGAAAGTCAAGTAATTTTTTGGAAATTTTCTTTTATCATCATCTTTCAAATGTACAAAAAATCAAATGAATTTCAGCCCAACAATTTATACAATGCTTCGATTTTTCCATTCTTAATGTCTGATTTCGATTAGTATTGTATGTTGACGTGTATTACGAGCATTTTTAAAACACTCAATTTTGTTTAAAATGAATTTTTGCAAAACACGCACAAAAAAGGTGCTTCTTGCACCTGAAAACAAACACAAAGGACGTGCATTTCCGACCGGCGATTCATTTCGATGTGAGCGTCGCGTTTTAATGCGTGT
>JAPYZL010069386.1:0-15767 GCA_030522825.1 Platygaster orseoliae | reverse complement strand
TCCAAAGAACAAGTATCTCCGATGAATAGTTTTTTTTTAATCCACGAACAAATTTGAGGCGCAAAAAACCCAATCTATAGGAGTCTCTCCCCTTAACTCCCATCAACTCTGGAACTCCCATCAATACTGAAAAATACACGAAAATGCGTTGACGCTGCTCCCGGCTCTGTAAAAACACGGTAAACGTTACAGCTATACCTATACATATATGTAGTGGCGAGAACCGATGGGTGCGAGCGGGGAGAAGCGGGAAAATGAGATATCGCCCAAACCTCTTCGCAAAGACCCACAAAATTTTGTACAGTATTAGACATTGAATTGAGCTCTAATAATACTGCCGAACAATATAATAATAGATGGAATCAATATAAAAATTTTTGCTATGTAAAAAGTCCAGCAAGAAATTAAATTCTCGGGATAAACCCAACAAGAAAGTTCTGGAATTTTTGAGAATTTTAGCTGATTTTTGGAACCTGAACTTCTGAGTCCGGCAAAAGCTTAAGTTCTAAAACTTAGAACTTTGTGACCAAAAAAAGTTAGATTTTCCGTTGAAAGACTCAAAAATTGGTGAAAAAACGCGAAAATTGGCCTTAAAATTTGCAATTTTTGAGATTTTTGCTGATTTTTGGAACTTAAGCTTCTGAGTCTGGCAGGAGCTTAAGTTCCAAAATGTAGAATTGTGCGACCAAAAAAAGTTTAATTTTCCGTTGAGACTCTAAAATAGGTGAACAAACGCGAAAATTGGCCATAAAATTTGCAATTTTTGAGATTTTTGGTTAATTTTTGGAACTTAAGCTTCTGAGTCCGGCAGGAGCTTAAGTTCCAAAATGTAGAACTTTGCGACCAAAAACAGTTAGATTTTTCGTTGGAAAGCTCAAAAATTGGTGAAAAAACGCGAAAATTGGCCTTAAAATTTGCAATTTTTGAGATTTTTGCTGATATTTGGAACTTAAGCATCTGAGCCCGGCAGGAGCTTAAGTTGCAAAATGTAGATCTTTGCGACCAAAAAAAGTTAGATTTTCCGTTGGAAAACTCTAAAATTGGTGAAAAAACGCAAAAGTTTGCCATAAAATTTGAAATTTTTGAGATTTTTGGCTGATTTTTGGAACTTAAGCTTTTGAGCCCGGCAAAAGCTTAAGCTCCAAAATTTAGAACTCTACGGCTAAATCTTATGGGTAATTTTAATAACCAGTTTTAGATTTTAGAACCGGATACAATAAAGGCACTGTTTGGGGTGAGTCATTATAAAATTCAATTTTTTCAAATGTAATTACAATATCACTATCATAAACCCTAGATACATACGAAGTTTTTTGATTATCGGAAAGAAAAACCGAACTGGGTTTTTCATGGTCGCCATTTTTATCCGCCATGTTGAATTTCGAATTTTTGAAAGTCGATTGCAACATTTTTGTCAACGCAACCAAAAACTCTTACAAATCAAGTTTTTCCCTTTCAAAAATAAAAAGTGCAGATTTGTTATAATGCAGTCGCCATTTTTGGATCCGCCATCTTGAATTTTGTGATTTCGTCTACAAAATTGTGATCAGCTATCAACAAAAAGATATTATGTTAAAAAAAAAATCATTAAATATACGTGAGTCAAAGTTAATTTTTTTTTCAAAGAAAATTTCCTTTTTCGTCATTCAGAAATGTTTTTTAAAAAAAATAAGCCTGCCGATAAATTTTTTAAAAATATATTTTATTACATATAACAAGTCATATATTTGAGAATAAATTTTCGAAGCTCTGCGACTTTTGGTTTGAATACAGGCAGGTTTATTGAAAAAAATCGGGTTTATTAGATATCATTTGTTTATAACTACGTGTTAATAAACAATTTCGCTCATATATTTTAAATTATTACAAATCATATATCCCTAGAAGTCTGAAATGTAGAAAAAAATTCCAGTATCGGTAAATTGTACTAAAAATTCAAAAAAACACGCAAAAAAACAGGTGATACATATATGTAACAATTTCGTGAAAGGGTTAATAAGTTATGTTAATTAGTTAGGTTAGGGTTAAGTTAATTAGTAATTTTTTTTCTGTGAAATAAATATTTCAAGAGATCAACATGATGAAGTACAAAGCATTGAAAATAAAAATATATAAATTGAAGGAGTTATATACATGCATTATTATAACATAAATCGAAACGAAAGTTGAAGTTTTGAATTTACAATAACAATAGTTTTAATGTTAAAAAGAAACTTTTTTTAAATAATACAGAAATGGAATTCATT
Organism: Platygaster orseoliae; assembly: GCA_030522825.1. Lineage (NCBI taxonomy): Eukaryota > Metazoa > Arthropoda > Insecta > Hymenoptera > Platygastridae > Platygaster > Platygaster orseoliae. Next base: position 13,521 of record JAPYZL010069386.1, on the reverse strand, counting down.
TTAAATCTATAACAGCGGAAATTATTTTAAGAAATTTTTTTGTATTGTTGTAAAATGAAAATAAAAAGAAGTTTCGAAACTGAATTTGAAGTTATTATTCATAGAAAAAAATACGGAAATTGCGATTATGTCTGTAGGTTTATGTCTAATCTAAATTAATAAAAAAAATTTTTTTTAATGTGATTGTGATAAAAAATAAAATTTATCAACAAAAAAATACTATCAATAAAAAAAAAATATAAACGAAAATCAAATAACAAAAACCTCTATGAGGGTTGGCGCGCGAAGCGCGCAGGGGGCGAAACCCCCCTAGTATATATTATATAAAAATACAGGGTGTTTCGGGAGACCCGCAACTACCAAAAACCATAAATTCCTTATAAAATTCTAAGACGATTTTTCCTTTACCACTATTTACAAAACTCAAAATTCAAAAAGTTATTCAAGTTTGAAATTTAAACAATGAATGCGCTTTTTCGACGATTGTGGATTAATACTACGGACCAAACTTCACCCAAATTTTCTACATACTTTTCTGAGTTGAAAAGTCCTTTGCCACTTTTCACAAAACTCAAAATCAAAAAATATATTCGAGTTAGAAGTTTCCACCAATCAGATTTCTCAGATTTCGAACTCAAATATCTTTTTTGATTTTGAGTTTTGAAAAAAGTGGCAAAGGACTTTTTTACTCAGAAAAATATGAAGAAATATTGGGTAAAGTTTGGTTCGTGGTTTTTATGCCCACTCCTCGAAAAAGCGCATTCATTGTTTAAATTTCAAACCTAAATAACTTTTTGAATTTTAAGTTTTGTCAAAAGTGGTAAAGGAAAAATCGTCTTAGAATTTTATAAGGAATCCATGATTTTCGGTAGTTGCGGGTCTCCCGAAACACCCTGTATATATTATAATAATATAAATATTATAATGATATCAATATAAATAATATAACTTATATACTAATGAGTTTAGAGTTGCACATTTTTCATTTTTGAAATTGTTCATTGACGTGTTTTTATCATACACTCAGAATTTCATAATTTTTAAGTCATTGAAAATTCAAAGTCCAGGAAATAAACAAAAATTTTATTAATAACATAAAATACAAAAATTCTATAAATTTATGGAATATTTAAAACCTGTAGAAATATTGTTTTCTCAAAAATTGATTGTAATTGTAATTTTAAAACATCGAATTCTAGAAATATTACAGCAATTTGTAACAATACTCAAAATTTATAAAAAAATCAAAAATAATTTTGAATTTCATAAATACTGAAGAAGTATGAGAAATGGTTTCCGGTCACTTTCCCGACTGAAAAATCCCGACAGATCTTTTTCCCGACAGACCATTATCCCGACACCGAATTCCCGACAGTAACTTTTCCCGACAACGTTTTAAACGCTGCGCGTTTGTGTTCAACTTGTTGATTTTTATTTTTATATGAAGAATAGTTTTAGAGAACTCAAACTATCCAAAAAGTTCGACGATACACTTAAGATTATGACAAGCGATTATGAACAAAAGTAAACAAAAATTATATTGATACGTTAAAAGTAAGTAAGTAATGCTTTTTAAATTTTACAAAACATGGATTTTTGTTTCAAAAAAAATCAAACTTCATTTTATTTAACGAAAGCATGCATTCATTTTTCAAAATCTACCTTTTGAAAAAAAAAAAAAGGAGAAAATTACAAAATCAAATAAGAAGTATTGTCATAGGTTACGAAACATACAAGGCTGAAAGAAAAATACTCGAATACCTACAAATTTGGCTTTCACGATCATTATTTAAAAATAAAAATATACATTGGAAATAAACTATTGTAAAAAAAAAAGATTTTTGTCAGATCATGGTCTGTCGGGAGAAAAGTTGTCGGAAAAAAGGTTTTCGGGATAATGGTCTGTCGGGAAAAGGGTCTTTCGGGAAAATGGACGGTAATCATGAAAAATAGAAGAAAGAAAGTTTAACTTGAATACTGTGCGCGTATTTTATAATATTCTCAAAAATTTATAAAACTTTAGATCCAAGAGCATATTATTCTAGAAAATTTCATTAATACCTAACATAAAATACGAAAGTTCTATGAATCTATGTAATATTTAAAAACTGTGTAGATATTATTTTCTCAAAAATTGTATAAACTTATTAGAAGTTTATAATATTGAAATTGGATTTGAAAAGCATCAAATTTTCAGAAATATTACAGCAATCTGCAACAATACTCAAAATTAATAATAAATTCAAAAATAATTTCAAATTTCATAAATACTGAAAAAGTGCGAGAAATACAAGAAAATTAAACTCCAATACTATGTGCGTGTTATAATATTTTCGAAAATTCATAAAACTTTGAATCCTAATGAATATTATTATAAAAATCTATATAGAAACGTAAAAATACTATAAAGTTCTTCAAATTGTACAAAATTTGAAATAAATAAATAAATATTACTGATAGGGATCTATATAGAAAAACTTTTCTGAAAATTCAATTTAAATACTCAATTTAATTGAAAATTTGCAATATTACAGCATAGAATTCTAGAAATATCTATAGCAATACATAGAAATACTAGCAATTGATAAAAACACTATAAAGTTGTACAAATAGCATGAAACTTGGAAATTTTCGAAATCCATACAATCCTTCAAATTTGTGTAGATATTATTTTATTGAAATTTTTTATGAATACTTGAAATCTATTTAGATGTAATAATCTGAAAAATAAATAAATATTAAAAATGTATTGAAATTTGAATTTTGTAGCATCGAATTCCAGGAATCTTATAACAATTTACAACTATATTACAAATTTGTGAAAATACTGGAAAATCCTTCAAAGTTTTATAAATAGTAAAGAAATGTGAGAAATACAAAAAAAAATTAGTAATTGAATTTTGTGTACATTTATTTTCTCAAAAATTTATTGAATTTGAATCCTAGAGCATATTGTTCCACAAATCTATACAGAAATCTGTAAAATTACCATAAAAGCCAAAAAAGTATGAAAAAAATATTAATAGTCATCTGTAGGAAAGATACAGTTTTCTGAAAATTCAATTTTAATCCTTAACATGGTTGGAATTTCTAATACTATATAAAATTTTATAAGTAAGATGAAGCACGAAAATTCTAGAGATCTATAAAATAAAATACTAGAAATCTTTGTAAACGAAATCTTCTCAAATATGTATAAAAATAATAAACATTTTCAAAAATTCTAATTTTAGAGCATTTGATCTTAGAAATCTTATAACAATCCACAATACTACTAAAAAATTATTCCAAATGTTATAAATACTGAAAAACCCGAGAAATACAAGAAATTAAAAATTAAACACTATTTACATACATTATAATGTTCTCAAAAATTAATGTATTTATATCCTAGAAAATATTATTTTAGAAATCTGTAAAAATACCTTGAAGTTCTTCAAATTATATAAAAACTTGTATATTACCAAAAAAACATGACTGGGAATATATAAAAAAGATACTGTTAAATGATAGTTCAATTTCAATACTCGAAATTTATAAAAATACCAGAAAATACTACAAAATTTTATAAACAACATAAAACACAAAAATATCTATAAATTTACGAAATGCTCCTAATCGGTGTAGATATTATTTACTCACAAACTTATGAAATTCTTTGAAAAATTATAAGTAATTAAATTATCATAAAAGTTTTTAGAACTTTCATTCCTAGAGCATCGAATTCTAGAAAGTTACATACAAATCCACGAACGTCAACCAAACATTTTTTTCAACTTTAAACTATTTACTTATTATTTTCTTGTGAAAAACTTTCGATAATTTATTTTTTTTCGTAGTGCAATGATGAGTTATACGATAAATAACTTAATCATTTTTAAGAATTCTGAAAGTGGCAAAAAACTGTTCAACTCGAAATTCAAAAAGAATTATGTTTATTTTTGCCTCGGGGATTTCGATACATGATCATATATTATTTTACTGTATTAGTTATCTAACATTAGTTATGTAACATTAGTTACGAAACATAAGTTATGTAACATTAGTTATGTAACATTAGTTAAGTAACATTAGTTACGAAACATAAGTTATGTAACATTAGTTATGTAACATTAGTTAAGTAACGTTAGTTATGTAACATTAGTTACGTGACCTTAAAGTTCGAAATTCAGGAAAAATCGTTTTTTCTTCCCAGAACCCACGACCATGAAAATTTTCTCTGCACAATGCTACTCCCATCCGAAATAAAAGCCGCAGCTTTCGCCGTCCGTGCGCTAAACGTGGAAGTTGCCTTGGTCGAGGACCGAATAAGCGACCGGCAAATTGGCCTGATGCGCCTCAAATTTTGGAACTCTCTCGTAGAAAACGTCTATAAAAACAACCCCTCGCAAACCCCAGTTGCACTAGAGCTACACAGGGTAATAATCATCTACTTTCCATCTTGAAATTCACTCATTACAAAATTTTTTTAGATTCTTCAACGCCATCAGCTGTCGAAAGAATACCTGCAAAACCTAGTAAGAGCGAGAATCGAGAAATTGCATTCGCCAGGTTTCACCGATCTGGAAAGTCTAGAAAATCACTGTGAAACTTGCGTGTCTTCTGTTTATCGATTAATATTAGAGTCTTGGGGAAAAGGAAATTCTGTAGATGAAAAATACGCTAGTCTTTTGGGAAGAGCGCATGGATTAGTGAACGTCATTCGTTCCATTCGATATAACGCAAGAAGAAAAGTCGTTGTAATACCTGAAAGTTTGCTTTTGGAACATATGGTGTCCGCAGAAACCATCCTACGTGGAAAAAAAAGCGCAGGATTTGATGACGTCGTTCGATGTATAGCTTCAAGAGCTGAGTCGCATCTTCATGATGTAATTTTTTCAAATATTTCTTGTCATTTGTCACATACATTTATGTAAAAATGTTTATTTTTTCTTCCAGACTCTACTCATTAGACAGACAATGGACAAACACAGTAGATTGCTGTTTTTGCAATTTCACATCGTTGACTCGTATCTGAAGAAACTTAAAGATGTTAGTTTTAATATCGACGATCCAAGTCTTGTTCAAAGAGATGCTTTGTTACCTGTTAAACTGTATTGGAAAAAGTTAATAAAAGCGTGATAACGAATGTATGGCTTTTTTTGTATGAAATATTGGCAACAGTGGAGTCACGTTTTTCTTACTGAATTTGCGCTGAAGGATAAAATTTTTACATTCAGTTGATAATAAAAGTGCTATCGTATTATGCACAATACAAAACTGCAGTTAATGTAAAGGATATAATAAATTAAAGGCGAAAATACTTTCGTTACAAATGTTAACTATTTACGAAAAAATGACCCGCTATTACGAACTTATAAAAGTTAAATTTGTTTTTTCGTTCCGTATTTTTTTTATTTATTTTTTAAAGACGATCCCTCGGAACTACAATAAATTACTCCAATTAATTCAATAACGTAATCAATAGGAAAATGATCACTCAGAGCCACAATCCTCTTAATATTTTCACTTTATTCTTCTTGATATTTCGATCATCCAATTGGGTCCTCATCAGGATTCTTACAAATCAACAAAATACTAATAATTTAAAAAAATCCTTCTCATTACACCAAAAAAACATAAAAAATCTGTCAAAAATACTTACGATTATAAATTTCATTCTGTTCCTAGTAACATTGTGATCGAAAAAATGTTTTGTTTTAAAAATATTTTATTGAATTACAAGGAACGGAGCATAGTAATAATGATGATATATTCTATAGTCCAATTAATTTTTCATTATTTTCCCTCTTTATTACCAAGCTTTCGATTAGAGTCTCTGATCTTCATCAGGATGATCAAATTTTCTTTAAAAAAACGGGTCGTCATATTTCCCATAAGATAAACTCTGACTGTCTATTCCATACATCATATTGGTATTAACATCATTCATCCAAGTTACCCTATAAGACATTTTGCGTTAATTTGTGTAAAGTTTGCGCAACGTAACTCCATGACTTGAAACAAAGTTGACAAGGTGCGTCCTCATTCACCCATGCTTTTGTCGACAACAGTTTCACCAACTCAATGTAGCAAAAGTTTCAGCAATATTACGCAAACGGATGGTTCAGTCGTGTAGGTTAGGTATATATATTACCAAAAAGGCACGGGCCAGTAAAAACTACATGAAAATCAGATGTCACGCTGATGATGAAAATTTTAAATACGTTAGATTAATTTTGAGTCCAAAACAAAAACTGATGATCAAATACGTTGGAATAATTTTGAGTTATGAAATGAACTGTCATGTACCGCTTGTCAACTGCTAAAAACATTCGGTGATCGATTTATTTGGAAAACTATTTATTCTACAAAACAAAACTTTCGAAAGAACTAAAGTGAAAATCAAATCACTATAATTCTACAAAGAAATATCCTAAAAAATGTACTTTGGAACAAATGCACTTTGGGAAAATGTTTCTTTGGAAACGGCATGTTTTGGGAAAAATTTCCATTGGGAAACTTTATTTTGGGAAAAGTGTACTACAATCGTCACACTTCATTACTGCTTTCTTGTATACTCTTCGGATGCCTCATTTCCTCTGGCATTTGTATATTTCCATATACAACAAGGTTATGTAACACGCATTCTGAGTAATTGAAAATTTCAATGAAAACTCACTTATATCTTTTAATTTTACGAGTGGGTAGAAAGGATAGGAATGGAGTGGAATGAAAACAATAATTTCTACTTGCTTATTTAATCGAATGCCATATATCTCCGATACACCTTTTCATCACAGTATTATAAAGAATCTTACAGAAAAATTCCAAGAAAACTCATGTAACAACAACTCTTGCAACTTTTTTTCTCTCTTCAAATATAAACGATTCTTCATAAATCCACGCTTTGTGCTTTCGGAATGTTCGTTCCTCGTTTGACGGAACTCGAGTAAGTTAACATATCTTCGTTAACCTCTAACGTAAGTACTCGAACGTGAAAAAAAAAATTAAGTATGGAGGGTAGGACGTGCTTTCTACCAAAATGTAACCGTTCATGAAATATTCACCTTTTCGTAAGAAGAAAAAATTATAATAATAAAAAACACAACGAACGAAATCAACGAAATAAAATATGTCAAACTTAAATGCCGTCTTTGTCATTACGCCGCGGCGAGTTCTCGCTCATGTCAAGAACGAAACCAACAATTCCATACTCAATTCCAACAGCATTAACGCGAGTAGGTTTAAAGAACATTAAGAAAGTACTACTCACTATTTGAAATATGTACATTTATATTTCAGCATTAATTTTGATTGGATCAGTATCAAATGGTTATTCGATACGAAAAAAGACTGATTTGTCTCAGAAAAAACTATTGTTTATTATTATTTACGAAATAAAATAACCAAAAGCCCGAATATGAAAATCAACTTCTCTTATCGCATGCCCCCCCCCCCCTCCTGGGAAACGAATTTCAAAATGGCGTGTAAATCTTGTTAATGGGTGATAAGTGGTGTTCACGGCAATTTTTCAAATGCAGAAAAAAAGCGATGGAAAAAATTGCTCGAAATTTATGAAAATCCTTGAATATTGAATTTGATAGATTTATAGAGAAATCCATAATAATATGGAAAATTCTTAAATCGTGTAAATATTAATAATACACACAAAAAAACTATAAAGCTGTGAAATGTAAATAAATGTATAAGAATATTGATTTTTTAGAGTTCTATAAAAATTTTGAATCTAATATACTTCCAATTGTAGTAAATGAAATTTTAGAAATATATGCAAATCTTTATCAATTTTTTCCTTTTTTTGTATTTTTCAATTATTAAATTTGAAGGGCTGTATAAATTCTGGAATCGAAGCTCCAGAGTATCAAGTTTTATAAATAATTAATATTTCAATAAACAGTGGATTCAGATTTTTTGTGTTTTATATTTTTAGTATTAACCTACATAAATAAATGGATTCTATTGTATATTTAAGCATTCTGACGTAATTTTCTAATTTTCGATGTTTTGGGATCCAAAGATTTATAGATTGTTATCAATTTTATAGATTTTCGAAAAAACTATCTCTATAGATTCTAAGTATTTTTAGTATTTTGAAAAATATCTAGAATTTTTATAGTTCAAAAAAATCATCGAAAAACTCATATCATTCATAGGATTTCATAGACTATGAATGTTTTAATTTTTTAAAAGTATTTATACAATTTTCTTATATTTTCATAGATTTCCAGAATTCGATGGTATAAAATTTAAAATTGTCTATTTATATACGTAGTTTTTGTATTTTTAGTATTTCGAAAGATATCTAGAATTTTTATATTAAAAAAAACTCATGTCATTCATAGGATTTGATAGACTGCTAATGTTTCAAGTATTTTTAAGTTTTTACACAATTTTCTAGTATTTTCATAGATTTCCGGAATTAGATGGTATAAAAATTGGAATGATATGAATTTTTACTATTTTTTAAAATTTATTTACCTTTATTTATTTCAAGTATTCTAAAAATACTTTTCTCGTACTATTAGAATTTCGCATTTTGTAAAGTATTTATACAATTTTAAGAATTTTTGGTATTTTTATGAATATACTCATAGATTTTACGACTTCAAAGCTCAAAAATTAAGTATTCTATACTTTTCAGAAAATTATATCAACATTGATTTTTTGTGTATATTTCTTTTATTTAAAGTGTCTTTAATACTCATAAAATTTTATAGAATTTCCTAACATTTTTAAAGATTCTGAGTTTTTTTATGAATACCTTTTATAATTTGTTTATTATTATTAAATTTTATGTTATAAATGTTATGTTAAATACTAATTTTTACTATAACATATTTTACTATAGATTTATAGAATTCAATGCTCAAGGATGCAAAGTTTTATATTTCTTTTAATTAATATTATAATATTCGAAAAAACCATGTCTGCACAGAATTTTCCCTATTTCTGCGTTTCTATAATATTTTCTATTTTTTTTTTGTATTATTATTATTAAACGCCATTTTAAAAACCCCCCCCCCCCGTCATCCCTCTACCCTTCTCAAACTCAAGTAAATAAACAACTTACCGAAAATGAACACGTTCAAGGCGACAGCTGCGCCATCCCTATATATATTTTAATAAAACAAAACAAAAATCGAATATTCTCTTTCATCAAAAAACTGGGTCATTTGGTCACTCTATTCCGACGTAAACCTCAAGTCCAACAAAAAAGAAAAAAACTCGTTGAAAGATCACTTAACGAGAACGAGATACTAGCATTAAGACAAGCGCGACCTCGCCGCGAAATGTTTTCACAAAATGCTTTCGCAGAAAAACAGTGGGCCTAAGTCGCCTTCAGGTGGCGTTGTCTTCGCGAGGTTCGCCGTCTTGATCGCTGCCTTGGTCGAGGCGCGAAGAGCCGCAAACGCGGCACTTGCAGCATACGATGCAAGGCGCCGCGAGGAGCAAAAGGGGCGACGCCACGAGCAGAAGTAACCCGAAACCCGCGAAGATGCCAATGACTTGGGTCCGGTGCCAAATCACCGACGCCCTCGTGTGACCCAATTTGTTTTTGCACGGCCCTTTGTCGTAATGTCGCAACAAAAAATCGTCCTGAAAATTCCCCCAATTTTCTTTACCAAGTATTCTTTGTATTCCCAATCAGAACGAAAGCTTTTCAAAAATCAGACCATATTTCAAGACGCTGTCGGTATGCTTTCGTTAATTTTTGAAAATTAAAAAAAAACTTTAAAAATAGAAAACTTTTGTATCGTCATTTTCAATAGAGCTCGTCGAGAGGAACATTTTGAGCCATAAATCGTTTCTCAATTCCTGTAAGTTTTCGAGTTATGGATTTTCGAAAATTTTTTGGGGTGGGGGTAAAAAGATAAAATCTAGAGCTTGGCAAGACGAACAATTTGCGCTATAAATCATTTCTTAGTTATTGTAACTTTTTGAGTTATGAATTTTTGAAAAAAACTTGATAATTTCGAAAATTTTCAAAATTTTTTTATAATCGTTTTCGGTTATTTTCATCGATCATATTCAATTATTAACGTATTTGAAATATACGCACGTCCAAAGAAGCCAGGCAGTACCAACAAAACACGTGTTTACATCGTTTGCACATCATTTGTGCGCAGCCTTCGTCCTTTTCGATGGGCACCGAACACATAGGACAGCACTTGATGTGATCGTTGTCGAAGAGAATTCCCAAAGGTAGCTCAAGACAAGGCCCCTCGTGCCAAGGCTCGCGACACAACGAGCAAAAGTCGTTGGAGCAATTCGGACAGTGCACTGGACCGGACAAACTGGCCGAATTCGTGTTTTTATTTAGTGTACAAATCGTTTCACAACCGGCTCTAGGACACCACGCCCGTTCCTTGTCCATCGAAATATCTAAAAGCACGATAGTAATGTAGATAGAATTACGATACTTTCTTTTTTTCAGAAATTTAAATTCGACGGAAACCTCTATTTAATCGGAATTTGTGATGCTTGTCCATGAGTTCACTGCTGACGAGATTTTGAATTTCCGAAAGCGTCAGAACTCCATCGCGCTCGCACCTGGCGTCTGGACAGCTGATGGTGTATGCTCCCTCTTCAATTTCAAATTCTAAGTAAGCTCGCATGCACTGAAAATTACAAAATCAAGTAGATATGAAGAACTCTTTATAATTACCAGATTAAGTCTTAAACAGGATATGATCATAGGAATGAGCGCCGAAATGACAGTCGATGTAGATGGCGCTGCGGGTGTTTGAGGTGATTCCCTCCCAAAGGCATATATCTATGTATAATTGTTCCCTCCTTTCCCCGCTGCAGTTTGTGGAGCCCAAGTTACCCAGTAAACATTCATGATATCATTTCTGATCACGCTGTGATATGTCATACCATGTGTTATATTGCAGTTAAATGACTTCATGATGTCAAATGATGATGTCCACTAAAGTGCGATATGATATCACACCATGACTTGTCGTGTTATGATATCACATGACATCAAACGGTTTCCTGTTAGTTCTCAAATTAAAATAGAATCTAGGATTCCTACTCTCCCTAACTAAAAAATAACATTAGTTCTTCAAAAAAATTATAATTATAAATGTGTGGCTAAGACGACGTAGGAAAAATAAATAATGAATTTGTTCCAACCTAGTAATTAATAAAAAAGAGAAACTAGAATGTTGGAAGATGTTAAACATCTACAAAACTTTGAACTGTAAAGCTTCGAATTCTAGAAATTAAGACAGAAATTCATAAAAATACCAAAAATTGTTTCAAACTATAAATAAACTCTGAAGAAACACTAAAAGTATTAGAATTCTATGAAGAACTGTTTTCTGAAAAATCTTAACAAATACGAACAATCTATATATGAAACTTGGAATTCTAGACGATTGAATTCCAAAAAAAACGCACATCAAAATCTATAGAAATAATTTAAATACATAAGAATATAATAGAACTCTACAAAATCTTGTAAACACATTAAAAAGTAGAAAAATGTACCCATATAAAAAATCTACAAAGTATTAACCGTTAAAATGCTTGGCAAAAAAAGTGTATTGAAAATTTTGAGATTCAACTTCTTCTCAGTTAAATAAACTTCTAATAAATAACGCGCGCTTTTCCGAACTCGAAATTTTATGTACTCGAAATTTGAAAAATTTAGAGCTGGGGTCCAAAAGACCCTAGAGGTGTGCTTAACGGTTAAAAATATACATAAATTTACTTTTCCCAGACATCTTCAAGAATACTGGAAATCTATTGAAATTAGAATTTTAGAGCATAGAATTATAAAAATCTATAAAGCTATCTACAAATAAATGAAAAAATCTGTATAAATACCATAATTTTAAAATCGTTGTAAATTTCAATACTTTAGCATCGAATTCTGTAAGTCCGTAGAGTTAATCATAAAATTGTAATAAATCTATAAAAATACCAATAAATAATACAAAATTTCATAAATAGCATTAAATACAGAAATTTCATAAATTTTGAAATACTTAAAAATATATTCCATTTGGGATTTCAAACAAGCGATACAATATATTCCTTTTGGGATTTCATGATTTTTTATCTTTTACGATCTAGTTTCAGTAATAAGATTTTTCAATTTTATGTTAAAATCTTGTCTTTTTATAATAATTTCAGTATTTTTCCTACATCCTCATTATTTATGCAACTATTTAAAAAGAAATTTGAAAAGTTATATGACCCAGTAATTAAAAAAAAAAAAAAAAAACAAGAAAATACGAAAATATTGAACATCTCAGAAATTTTGAACTCTGGAGCTTCGAGTTCCAGGAATTTAGACAGAAATTCATAAAAATACGAAAAAGTATTTCGGATCATAAACAAAGTCTGAAGAAATACGTACGATATATAAAACTTGGAATTCTAGATTATCGAAATTTAAAAAATCGTATATAAAAATCTATAGAAATACTAGAAATCTATAAAAAAGAAATCTATAATAAAAAACTACAAAATCTTGTCAACACTTTAAAAAGTACAAAAATATGAAAAATCTATATTGAGATATTCCAAATCTACGTAGATCTAATTTTTCTAAACATCTTAGAAAACACTGGAAATCTACAGTAAATTCAAAATTTCACAAATTTTTAAAAAGCAAAATTTTTGTAAATTTCAATACCTTAGCATTGAATTCTATAAATATGTAGAATGAATCACATAATTCCAATAAATCTATAAAAATACCAAAAATATAAAAAAAATCCACGAATAGCATAAAATACGGAAATGTCATAAATTTCTGAAATACTTAAAATATTTTTTTCTCCTGGAAATTATAGATTTTTAATTTTCGACTATTTGGTTTTGATAATAAGATTTTTCAATTTTACGAATTTCTTAGTTTTAAAGTTTTATAAATTTCTAGTCCCCTGTCGAAAATTTTTACTATTTCCTCATCAACTATACAACTTGAAGGTTTTCTAACATTATTAATTTCTTTACAGCTTTCTGAGATTCGGTGCTGTAAGAATCAAAGTGTTTTAGAATTGTTTAATATTTTCAAGGATTTCTAAGAAAATAATAATCTATAAAAATAATAAACATAAATAGTAAATAAAAATACATGAATAAAAAGAAAGATGTAAAAAGGAATCTTAAAAAAATACTATAAAACGTTATATAGTATATTTTGTAACTAGGACCTAAGGCGTAGCCGAGGCTGATAAATTGGCCCTCGCCCAAAAAGCCACGCCTCAGGTCCGAGTTGCAAACGATATTTTTTGCAAAATACGCACAAAAAGATGCTTCTCGCACCTGAAAATCAACACGAAGGGGGTGCATTTCCGACACGGCGCACCGCGCCATCTGTCGGTAAACAAAACTACTCTTAGGTAATAAAAATCAAAAACACGCATTAAAACGAGCCGTCTGTCGGTAATAAAAACTACCCCTAGGTAATAAAAATCAAAAACACGCATTAAAACGCGACGCCCACATCGAAATGATCGAAAACAAATCGCCGGTCGGAAATGCACGTCCTTTGTGTTT
>JAPYZL010069378.1:0-20094 GCA_030522825.1 Platygaster orseoliae | reverse complement strand
TTTTTTCAAAAAATGGCAAAGGAAAAAAAATCTCAGATTTTCGCAAGGAATCTGCCATATTTTTTTGTATATGAGACTTTGGGACACCCTGTATAATACATCTCAATGAAAATCATTGGAATCGAGATTATAATTGCAAACATTTTTTGCGATCAAATCAAACCATCAAATTAAACAGAATAAAACTTTGCCAATTGGACGAAAAACTTTCAAATTTTTCTTTAACAACTTTTTTTTTGTTTAGCCTCTTTTACAGTGTTTTTCAAAGTAACTTTATAAATATCTCATAAAATCATGTTATACAAAATATATAAAAACTACATAAAATATTTATGGAGAATTCACAGCCTTGTAAAAACTGTATTCAAGATTAGAAATAAAGGTGTTATTCAAAATTATTATTATAATCAGAGTTACTTGAATTCCGTACATGTTTTGGGATTTTCTTTTCAAGTTTACCAAATGTAATTTACTTGTAAATTAGTATAATGTATAAAGTTAAAAATTTGAAAAGCTGATTTAATATTTCAACATACTTTCTGCTGAATTTACGTACGAGTTAATAGATTTTTTAATTTTCAATAGCAATATTTCGATAAGTCAATGCAAATTTACCTGCTCAATAATTTTTTTTAACGTTACGTTATTAATTTAAATAACGTATCAAGAAATGCATCTCTAATGATTGTAAATGGTGTTTACCATTTTTATCTTTCGTTGAACATGAAAGAAATTTAAAAAAAAAAAATAATAATAATACCTAACAGTTTTCATATTTTCACATCCTTAACTTTGATTAAATGAAGTAAATGTCAGAGAAAAAAAATTTCTGTAATTTTGTATACATCAATCAATGGTGAATCAATCCTTACCTCACAATTTCTCTCGGCGACTCCAATCTCAGGAGGGAAAACTCGTAATAACAACAGAAAGTGGATTCAAGAATGCCTATATTATCAGTGCATAATGGCAACGTCGAATCCCGCTTAAAAAAAAAAAATTAAGTTCGCAACGACGAAAAAAACCTCGAAAAAGCGGGTACATTCCATCCGTGACATACGTATGTACAGCTACGTTTTATACTTCGATACACACCGAGAAACGAATGTTTCACGTTCCACGACCTTAAAATCAACGAAAAAAAACAAAACCTTTTATTGTAAAAACATTGCACTTTCGCTTATGAACACGGAAAACCAACTGGATATTTAAAACTTTTATCCGTGTTCAAAAATTAACAACAAGAATTCATGTCAACAACGAAAAAACAGTTCAACGAGATACAACTCGCGTGCAAGTACCTTAATATCTAACAAAAAGTTAGAAATGGGCTGTATTGCTTTGTCGTGACGTAATGTCCAAAAGATGGAAATGCTTTATTTCATCATTTCCGTGAAAACTGCCCATTTCTAACTCTACCCTGGTAACGCTGGTGTACGTTACGCGTTACGTAAGTACAAGGTAACAAATCTGTTTGCAAATTTTTATCAAACCGACACATTTCTACATCAGAAACATTGTTGCAATCTTTACACCGAATCGAAAGGTATGAGTCGACATCAAAATGTTGCAGAAACGTTGCTGAGAGATAAAATTTTTCTTGAAAGCTTTTGTACTGACTGAAGAGTATCAAAAGAATATAGAATAACTGCAAAAAGTCATTTTGATTACTGTATAGAATAATAACCATTCGAATAAAAAAAATGATTGATCATATCGTAGTAATTGTAACAATTATAACGAAAAAAAAAAAAAAAAAACCAGTGAACTTGAATGAATATTTCAGTAGTTGATTTCAATTGTAGAATAGTTGATTTGACTGTTTGTTCAGTTAAAACAACTGCCATACAGTTGTTTTCACTTATTCATCCAGCTAAATTGACTGGCAACCAGTAAAAATCAACTGTTTCAGATTTAGAGAGCACTGTAATCATATTTGTAATTTTATGTCTCTTTACGTATCTCTCGTGTTTTTTGTACAAAAAAAGGATGATTGGAAAAACAGCATATTTACACAAAAACATATTTTGCTTTTTGTAGTTGAATATACAATATTTGGAGAAACGGATTATAGTCTTGAAAATTTAAATAATCAAAAACATCTGATGGTAATATTTTGAAAACTGTTTATTACACATAACATATAAAGGGTGTATTTTTTAGTAAATTGGACGTGAAACTTTTTAATCGTACGACGGATGGCTTGCTCAGATGGACCATAAATTTCATGAAGTGCTCTGTGACAATTTTTAATTGAACACTGATTTTTGAATATTATGTTCAACAATTTGTAAGCGTCGTTGGGGAGTCACACGTTCGATGATGAAATTTTAGACCTTGCTGAAAAAAAAACAAAAAACAACAGGCTGTCAAACTTTGGCAAATGCAAATGATATTTACTTTTTAAAAATACTACCTTTTTTTAAAAAAACACCTTTTACAATACGAAAGTGAAGACATAAATAAAAACGAAACTTTAAATTGAATTCAATGAATTATAAATTGCATTTGACAATATTTGAGTACTAATATAAGGCATGAAAAAATAATAGCTATTTTCGTGTCTGTGAGCAAGAAGTCGATTTTGGTGAAGACGAAACTTTGAAGGACGAGGCGAAGCCGAACCGTAAAATCGTCTGAGCTTACATCGACGATTTAGTTGATTTATGTTCATATTATGGACAATATGTCGATTTTTATGTTTATTGAAATATCATTTTATGTTCTTTTCGTCCTTCTTTTTGCAAAAAAAGTACGTTAGTAGGCGTACTTTTCAACTAATTCAAAGGTTTCTAAATTTTTGCAACTCATTTGTAACTTCTGATATTATTGGTGGTAAGAAAAATTTTATGTGCATCTCCCTTACACTTTCTTAACAATTGCTTTACTGCTGCGCTACACCAGTGTTACGAGGTCACTTAAAACTAGGGTGGTTTTAACTTTTGGAATTTTCAAATTTTTATGAAAACCCTCCCCCAGTCCTTTTTTCACCTATGAATTTTTCCTCACGCGTAATTTTAACTCAAAATGTTCGGCTGGAATAATCAAATAAAATGCAAATTTGAAAAAAAGCCCGAGAATATTTATGAAAAAAAAGTGACATTTTTAACTATATTATCGGATGATTAGAAATGCCAAATGGAGCTTTTGCTGCTTGTTTTGAAAATTTAATGAAAATCATTTGTATTATTTTGGAACCTGAGCTGAATCACGTGCAAAATTTTTGTTATTATAGCAAGCTATAAAAACTACTTTTCTGCGAATTTCGCGGATGAAAAACGTCTTTAAAACCCCCTGTAATAAAAAATATAATTCGTATCATAGAAAAAAAAAAAATATCACTCTCTTTGGTGCGAAATATACTATTAAGGTCGCATTTTTGTAGATTCTACCTTCAGTAGAAAATGCGCCTGACCTTGAAATGATAGTTTATCTTTGGCTTGACTTGCGAATTTTGAAATAACATAAAAAGCTCACCGTTCACCGGCTGAAAAATATATAATTCCGTCACTGTTACTTCAATAAAAAAAAAAGGAAATAAACGATGCTCACACTGGCATTTCTGAATAATTAAATAGTATAAGAAAAAATGTTCTGATCTAATCTATTTTAATATTATTCAAGGAGAGGGGGGGGGGGGAGGACTCCAAAAAATTTTCCAAATCGCAAACACGGTGACCACCCTACTAAACACACATTATCTACATGAAATAAAACAGCCTTGTATGGGAATATGTACAACAAAATGCGTATTAGAATGTCTTGTGCGATGAAATTAGAAAACAAACAAACAAACACTAAAAATCATCAAGTTTTCGGAATGTGACAAAAAAAGGGTGAACAGAAAAATTTGGCACTTTGTCCCCGGTAGAAAATGAAAATTCTAAAGTGGATGAGTGAGATCAGAAATACTGCAGAGTGATGTTAAACATCGTGATTGCTATGTACACTTTCATAATAACACTTTGTTAAATACGAGGTATCGAACGTCGAGAAAAAGAAAATTTCGATATGTCCACCTCCATCAAATATGATCTAGCTGGATCTCAAGATTAAATTTATTCAACCACAAAAAACGAACAATGAAAGCAAATGAACATTTCTTCATTCCCGATCAACGTCGTCCTTTGCCTCTTTTTCTTTCAACTCCATTTCTTTCGTTCCAGTGGGTGAATCTTTTTCTTCCGCTATTCTGGGCAACGAATTCCCACAAGTATTTGACAGATTTATTGAAATTGACTTTTTCTCGGCGTTTTTCCCTATCTCCCTCTCACAGGGACTTTCTTTGGCCGGATTTGATGGCGCTTCTTCGGCTTGT
Organism: Platygaster orseoliae; assembly: GCA_030522825.1. Classification (NCBI taxonomy): domain Eukaryota; kingdom Metazoa; phylum Arthropoda; class Insecta; order Hymenoptera; family Platygastridae; genus Platygaster; species Platygaster orseoliae. The sequence continues at coordinate 15,776 of JAPYZL010069378.1, read as the reverse complement.
TGCGGCTGCGTCTGCTGCTGTTGCGTGCCCGAATTGATCGCGCATGTGCGCGGCGGCGTAACTTTGACCAATGCGCTACCAGCCAAAGGAGAAATCGAAGTCTTAGCCTCGGCGGAGCGCGGATGCAGCCTATCAGGGCTGAGGGCACGGCGAAGGAGTGGGGAACCCGGTTCCGCAGACTTGGGCCGGTTGTAACTCTTTTTCTGGTTGTTCGGAGTCGACAAGGAGACTCCTGCTTAAGGGATTTCCATGTCGTAACAATAATTCACCGGGGATGATATTGCTATGCGATGTTCAAAATGACAAGTGTCTCAAGTGTGGAAAAAACTATCAATAACTATCAATGTTTTTCTGAAAATGATCGATACCACTATTAGGTAATTGTGAATATGCGATTGACAAAATGATGAGTGTTTCGATGAGAGTAGAAATAATTATCAATGTTTTGGTTACAGCAACTATTCATTTGGTAAAATATGAGCCCACCAAAGTTTTAGGTAATACAACCAAAACTTTAGGTATGATAAATAAATAATTGGTTATTGCAACCTAAATATAAGTCATGAAAATTGAGCATTAGTTGCCATAACACAAGTCTTGGTTGTAGTACCTAAAACTTTGGTGGTTCCATATTTTACTAAATCAATGGTTGCTGTAACCAAACCATTTTTCTCCGTGCGATAAAGGCTGCAGGGCTGGATTAAAGAAAGGCCAGCAGCCCCCACCAACAGTGATAAAAATTTCTGTCGAAAGTAATTTTTTTTGCACCTTGGATAAAAAAAAACGAGCTTTCGATGATCAAACACATAATAGTAAATTTGAAAAAAATAACTTGGCGAAAAAAAAAACCACCACCACATGGCCCCGGGATCCCACGAACCTTGATCCAGCCCTGAGTTTATGCAATCTTCAAAATGATAAGTGTCTGAATGAGTGTGTAGAAAAAGCTATCAATAACCAGGGGCGGCAGAAGCACTACCTAACTGGAAAGTTCTGAATTGGTGAAAAATCTAAAAATACCCACGTTATAACGCACACTGAGAAAATTTTTTTGTAAATTTAACCAAACCATAATTTTTAGTGAGAACCAAAAAAAAACTGTTGTTTTTACTGATTTACAGTTAGTTAAAACTATTACACAAATCTATTTGCTATAACTATCAAATTTTTCGAAATTACAAGACTCGGTTTTTTTGTTTTACTCAATGGGAGTTTTCGATTTTTGGAGCGATAGGTCCGTTTTCTCCTAGCACGTTACATATGATGAAATATTTTTTTAATTAAAAATTTCGAGAATATTACACCGTTTCTGTAGTTTATCGGCATTTGAAAAATTTTCCAAGATTTACGAAATTTATTAACATTTCCTGATATTCAAAAAATTTATAAAAATTTGTCCAACTCATGAGGTTTTTTCGTAATTTTTTAATACTTCCAGGTTTTTAAAACTTTTGAGAGATAAGAAAAAAACATCATACACATTTCCAAGAAATTTGATAATGAACACAATTTTCAAACTGTATAAAAAATCCCTAGAATGCTACGAATTCTTCAAACTTCACAGAACTATTAACAATCTGAAAAAATTTTGAAGTATTTGAATTTTCAAAAATTTCGAAATTTCAAACATGATACTAACTATTAAAAGCTTTTAAAATTTAATAAGAAATTTGTCGAACTCTTTACAATTTTTTGTACTTTTTTAACACTTGTCGAGTATTTTAGATTTTCATGGAAAAGTAAAAAAGCATGATCATTCATATCTCGAACAAATACGATGAAAAATACAGGTCACAAAATTCACAAAAATTTTCTGAAATTCTACGACTCGTCCGAGTTTCATAGAATTATTGACAATCTTTAAAATAATTATTTTTCTTTTTATTCAAAGAAAAAATCAGCAAGCTTACACCCAATACATAAACAAGAAAACGTGAGTGTAACATAATATGTTACACACAAATACAAATAGTACCTACACAATACATAAAATGATTGTAAAAAATAATGACATATAATCATATAATAAAAATGACGTATCAAATAATACAATTATAACATCTCCTCAATGATTAATAAAATATGTTTAGTTAATGTATTTGAAGTTAACCCGATTTTCTGAAAATTCTCTGAACTCATTTAAATTTATCTATTTCTCATTACTTTTCGAGTTTTTCAGATTTTGCTTGAAAAAACGAAAAAATCATGCATGTTTCGAATGAATATGATAAACAACTCCTTTCCCTAGAAATGTTGAATTACCGGTAATTTATTTTTTGGTAATGTAACGTAAAAATTACCGTAAATTACAGTAATTTATCGCGGAGAGGTTTTTTGGTGTGAAAATTACCGTCAGATTGGTGACGTAAATTCTTTTTTTTTAATACATATTCAAATATTTGTGTGTTTGAAATCACTAACTATACTAGAAAACAAATATTATAATCATAACGGCAATTTGTGAATGTTTTTTTACTGGACTCACATGAGCGTTATAACCAATTTGCACGTTAGTGCGCGGTGCGCGAGAATTCGGAATACTTCAAGAAAAAATTTGATGTAGCCACCTAGCGAAAACAAGCAATACTAAACGATTTGCTCATGTGCGTTAAACGTGGTGTACGAGAATTTTTAATAATAAACCATTTTTCAGAAAAAAGTGATTTCCGTCGAGGTTCGTCGACGGTCAATTTCATATAAAAACTATATTACTTTTAAACAATTATGGTTTTTAACAAAATGCAAAATTACGTGACTGAACTTGTGTAAGGGGTGTAAGGTAACGTAATATTACGGTAATATAACCGGTAATATTACGGCGATACATCTCTAATTACAACCCATCCCCAAAAATCGCTTTCTACCACCCCTGTCAATAACTATCAATCCCTTCTAAAAATGATAGGTTATGATGACTATGTGATCTTAAAATTTCTCAAATAGCGTAGAAAAAAGCATGTACAAATTATAAATACTTTCTGAAAATTATCCATACTACTATTAAGTGTCAATTCCTTCCCTTCAGAAAATTTCTCACTACAAAAATTTGAAATCAAAAGGCATACATTTTTCGCGGTATAAGCGTCATTTTTGAGTGAACTTTTTCCAGCATATCTTTAAAGTCTTAAAATTACATTTTGCAAATTTCTCTACAAACAATAAACAAATAATAAATTTCTCGACAAACTCATGAATGAAAGAAAACGTTACTTGGAGTAAGATTTACCTGGACTGTAGCTCTGCGTTGTGTTTGAACTCCCCGGTTGGTGTCCCGTGGGAAACGCTAGTGGGCTCGGACTCCTAGTCGGGCTCGCCGGAATGGGACTGGGACTGGGAGTCCTTGCCAATGGCGAAAGCGGAATGTGGCCCACGGATTTACGTCTGTTTGGGGAGTGAATATTTTTCGCTGCAGTATGTAGCTTGTGCTTCAAGCCGTGTAACGTGCTGGGCCTTTGGTATTGGGTACCCGAGGCACCAGGTGACCCGGATGAACCCGACGACGACCCGGGACTCGAGTCTCCAGTCTGAGCGCAGGACGGGACCGTCGCTAATGCCTGGGGTCGACTTACCGTCGACGGTGATGGGCTGCACGTGGTTTTTCCAGGCCCAAACAAAAATGGCGACGATTCTTGAGTCGGCATGGAACGCGTGAATGACTGGAACGAACGACTGGGAGTGACCATAGACGGTGAACAGATTCCAGCTGCTATCTATGGATTCCAGGGAGGAAAAATAAATAAATAACACGTCATCATTAGAAATGGTGAATGTATAATAAATAAAAAGGTGTAATGATCACACAGAACCAAATAAAGATTTCCAATTTATTTTTGTAATTTCGTAATCAATATTTCGACCTTTTATCTGGTCCTCATCAGGATCCTTATAGAAAATATAATAAATATATAATATTTAATAATATAATGAATTATATTGTATTTTAATAGAGTTAGTCGTTGTCCATATGTGTTACCGTAAGCACACGAAGTACATTTTCTGAGGATTTTTATAATTTTGATGAGATGACGATGGAAGAGAGATTTTATTGATCCTAGTTACTTATTTATAATTGTTTTTACTACATTTTGACAATGGTTGACTTACACCTGATATTTGTCGACATCAATCACTTTTTTTGAGATAAAAGGATTTGATGCAAGTTATAATTTGGAAATGATTATAATGTAACATGTGTTTAATGATTGGTTTTGTAAGATTTGTTTATAAAAAAAATTTTTTTTAAGGATCCCGATGAGGACCAGATACAGGTCGAAATATTGATCACGAAATTACAAAAATAAATTGAAAATCTGTATTTGGCTCTGTGTGATCATTACACCTTTTAATTTATTATACAATTATAAACGGAGCACTTCGATGTTTGGAATTTATTAAATATTAAATGTTTCATACCTTTTGATTTCAGTAATGTGAAGTAAATTTTAAAAAGTGGGTTTTTTCAAATACCAGGTAACTTTTACTTAAAAAATGAAGAATTTTTATATGGAAACAATGGAAAGTTATTTTTGAATTTTGAGAATTCAATGTTTTCGACTTAACACATTTTACTGTTTAAGAAGAGTTCTGAAAATAAGGAACTTATAAAATGTACGAATTTCGTTAAAAATTTTTGTTAAAAAAAAACGTTCAAAAAGAGAAAAGACGAAAAAAACGAATATTAAAAATGTGATGGATTATAGAATAAAATTCCAAAATTCTAGCTACTACTTATATTAAAAAAAGGAAAATTTCAAAATTACCTTTTTGTTGGGAAAAAATTTAGATTTGTATATTAAAAACTATAGAACTGAAGAAATTAAAATCTTGAACCTAGAAATCTGTAATATTGAATTTTCAACTTTTGAATCGTAACGGTTGTTCGTCAATTTTCAAGGTTTAACAATAAGTATAAATAATAAAAAAGTTGCACAAAATATATTTTTGAACTATAAGCATAAGAATATAAAATAAGAAAAAACGTTAAAATAAAACTATAAAAATAAGAATTTTGGAAAACAATATCCCTTGAAGTGAAAATAATAATATATTAAAAACTTTAGAACTTTCGTATGATTTAACGTAAATTTAATTAATTTTAAGATTTTGATATTTTCGTACTTAACGATTCTCGAAAAATGGAATTAAAAAAAAATTCAACATTAAAAAATGGAAAAAATTAACCTAAAAAATATGAAAGATTATGAATTTATAATTTAAAAGCTCAATATGCTACTGCTAATTTTAAAAATGAGAAAATCGCAAGATAATATAAGTTTATTAGCATTTATATTTTTTTGTAAAAAATCCAACTAAGTCAGGAATTCAAATAATTACATATAATTCTTAAATACTGGTATTTATAGAATTTTTAAATTGTAGTCCTTCTTCGAAAATTTTCAGTTTCAATTTTATATAAAATCCTAGAATTTTAGAGATTTTTTATACTCCAACATATTTTTCAAGAAACAGTAGGTATCTTCATAGATCTCAAGTATTTCACAGATTTCTAAAATTCGAGATTACATTTAAATATTTATAAAATCCATGTGTTAACCTAATATTCACGAGGATCCCTATATACATTTTTAGAATAATACACTCTAAAATTAAAATTTTTATATATTTTAGGTGAAACAATGAATTACCAAAAAAAAATTTCATCTTGATACATTGAGTGCATATATAGATTTGTTGTATTTTTCGCAATTTTTGATCATTAATAAAATTTCGTACGAATTTCTAGTTCTTTTATAAAATCCCATATACATTTTTAAAATTTGATGCTAACTAGTATGACGGTAAAATAAATATACTACCCCCCCCTCCCCACTTTGAAATTCCAGTACCCTCACTTGCAACGCTCCTGTACATGTACTTAAAAATACTTTTTAAGAAACTTTCATTTCATATTAAATTAGTCGTTTTCAAATATTTGACAAGTTCAAATTCAACGACCGTAAAAACCCATTACACCCAGTTTCATTGGAATAAAAACGTTTTTTCAAGTTTTCAGACCACACTGCACTGAAATCGTAGTCAACATGTAAATTCAACAAAAAGTAAGAACAATAATCAGGTAACATCATGATTCTTTTGTAGACAACAAATGAAATAGCTATAACGAAGAAGCCAGTTTCACAACTAAAAACTACGGCAATGAAAAAACGAAAAAAATCATACCATGAGTGGTGGCTTTCCATCGCCAGGTAGAATAGGTGCGGACAAAGGGCAACTGATACTTAAAGGCTGCAACGAAAGAGCACAAGTTGCACGTTGAAACGAATGAAAAAAAAAAAAACAAGGAAAGCTATGAAACAATGTAAAAAATGGAGACTGTATTAAGTAATGTTCAGGAAAACGAGTTATGAAGTAAAATCATCAAAATATTACTGATATACTTAGTTTTTGGAGATTACAAGAGAATACAAGAGAAATTAGAAAAACTCTTAAAATTTTAAGACCGACAACTCGATTTCCCTCTCATCAGGCAAAACTTATAATAATCATACTAAGTGAAGTGGAACTGTAACACAAAATGTAAACAGAAACACATAAATATGGTCAGAAAGTGGGCTAACTTAGCTTGTGCTAAAAAACACCCAGAAAAACGTGTGATTATCTGACTGACAATTATATATTGACAAAATTCATGGCTACGCCGTACAACAGCGATGAAACAAAATTGAAATAAATGACTAACCTGTTGCATTTCAACGCTGGCACGTTTCGAACTAATCCTTCTGAAAAGCGAAGTCTTGCGCTTTTTCTCGGAGTGTTCTCTTTTCTGTTTTCGTTGCTGTTGTTGTCTGCTGTGAAGTGTTCGCCGTGCCATTTTGGTGCTCGCGGGTTCGCGCCTTCTACCGCCTGTTTTTATGCTTGTGTTTTCTAAAGGCGTGCTGCGCAGGGTCACGTGATCACCGCCGCTCAGCATCAGTTGCAGAACTTGAGTGTGGTACAGACCTTGTACCGGCTCACTGTTAATGTGCGTTATCAAATCACCTGGTCGCAGTCCCGCCTCAAAAGCGGGGCTCGAAGAATCCACAGCCTAGAAAACCAGAGAACCAAATTTTGAATTTACAATATTTTCATTTATGCATATAATGATTAATAACTATTGTTATAAAAAGAAAACCTTGCAGCATTTTGTTATAATTTTTTTTTCTTAAAATTCACACATAAAGTAATTCAATTTTTAATATTTAAATAACACATAATGGATTTCGATATTTAGTTATGAGCATATGAAAATTTGAAACAAGTATTTTGTCATTTTTGAGTTTACTCATTTTTCATCCGCTGAAATTAAATGTAATTAATTTTTTCTGTTAATAGAATTCACATCTAATCTTTACTTTCTTACTCAAAATTTCAGCGATCGAAACAATGAAATTTAAGGTTTGATTGTATCGAAATTTTTACTCATTCGCTAAAATTTGCAAGTTAAAACCATTGGAACTCTAATTCCACAGTAAGAGTGTTGTAATTTTTCCTGTTCCGCATTTTACAATATTTACCAATCAAAATTTTTTCGAATTTTTAATAATTAAAATTATCATAAAATGATCGAAATTTGGACATAAAAAAAAAAACGATAGAGCTATAATATAAAGTTCTCAATAAGAATATCTAGACATTCACTCACCATGACCAAATGGTGCATTGTGTAAAAGTCACTGTCGCCGTAGTAAACTCGGATAGATTGGACGGTAAATCCAAAGCCATGTGGGCCTCGTCTAATGATGAGAGGGGGTTTCAAACTCGTGACTAAAGGACTTAACTCGCGACAGGGGGAAGTGTCTCGAGAGGAGGCCGTAGAAGATCCACCTGGTGACTCTATCTGGTTACCAGACGTCGAAGATTCATCTAAAAAGGCCAAATTCAGTAACTTCATCATTTATCGACACAAAAATACTATAACCATTATTGGGCGTAGACAGGGGCTGCTGCCATCCCCTAAATGTTCATGAATCAAGAATTTTTACTGCTCAAGTCAGAGGCGTAGGCAGAAAAAATTTTTTGGGGGGGGGGGGGTAGTTTTTCGAAAAAAAATAGACACATATATGTTTAAGGTTTTATAATTTCCTTGAAGATGTGGTTACGAGAATACGATTTTACAATTTTTTTCGAGTCAAAAATTGCATATTTTTTTGATGTGTATATTAAATGTAATGGAATTTAATTTTTGTGATTTTCAATTAGCTAAGTTAAGAACTTTTTTTTCTCATGCTTTTGGTATTTTTTCATAACCTGACTGATTTTATGATTTTATTTTGGACTTTTATACATCTACTTTTTAAAGATTTTCAATAAAATCATAGTACACAAATTTCATGTATTTAATATTATATAGTGTTGAAATTTTCTTGTTGGCCATATTATTTATTATTTATCATTGTTAACAATATTTAACATTTTTTTGCTTTAAAAATGTTTAGTTATATTGTATGGTCAAACATTTATAAATATAATTTCATTTTAGAAAAAATTCTTCTCAAGTTATAATAATTATTATTTTCAGTTAGAAAAACTAAAAATTCTGGACATATTTTGTATTTTACTGATTTTTTAATCGGTATTGTTATATTTCCAAATTACTTTTTCATCATTATCATTGTCGTCAATTTTTTGTGAAATAATATTGCTCAGGAAATTTTCTTCATAAAGTTTTTGAGTATGAAAAGATTTTACAGTATTTCTCGAATTTTTGTCTATTTACGAAGATCAAATGGATTTTTTTAATATTTTTGTCAGATTTATAGTATTTTTGTAGATATTTATAAATCGATTCTAAAAATTATATGCTCTAAAATGCAAATATCGACAGACTTTTGATAATTTTATAGATTTTGAGAATAATCAGGTCTACATAAATTTCTGATATTTTTTATGTATCCCTTGAATTAGCTACATATTACATTTTTATTGCTTTGCAAACGTTTATTTATATATTGTATAGTCAAACATTTATAAATTTCATTTCATTTCAGAAAAAATGCTTCTTTAGTGATAATAATTATTATTTTGAGTTAAAAAAAATAAAAATTCCGGACTTGTTTTGAATTTTACTGATTTTTTTAGTTAGTAGTGTTAATTTTATGAATTATTTTTTTATAGCATTATTTCTTTCGTCTTTTTTCGTCAAATAATATTGGTTAGGAAATTTTCTTCATATAGTTTTTGAGTATGAAAAGATTTTACAGCATTTCTTGCATTTTTGTCTATTTACGTAAATCAAAAGGATTTTTCGGTGTTTTTTTAAATTTATAGTATTTTCGTAGATTTTTAAAAATCAGTTCTTAAAGTTACATGCTCGAGAATGCAAATATCGATAGATTTTTGATAATTTCATAGACTCTGAGGATAATAAGGTCTACGTTAATTTTGAGTTTTTTTTTGTATCCTTTGAATTTTCTTTTGTTTTCAGTATTTATAAGATTTTTCATCGTTTTATTTTATTTTTATACATTGCCAATCGTATTCATTTTTCAGAAACGCAATTTTTTCATAGAATTCAATAACTTTTATTATTTTCAGAAATTCTATAATGAAAGATTCTCTGGTATTTTTATAAATTTCTGTCTTAATTTTTTACAACTTGATTTCCAAGTTTCAAAGTTTTTAGATTTTTATAGAATTTACGTATATTTAGTTCTTTATTTAAAAATTGGCAATGCAATTCCTCATATCAAATTTCAATGTGGTTCATAAAATTCTTATAATAAGTCATAATATTATCATAATATTAGTCACATAAATCTCGACATAATGAGACATAAATAAATGATATTGTTTTATGATTTGGTTGATTACAACATTTTTTTTTTCCTTTCCCCCTAATAGAAATCCTGGCTACGCCCTTGTAATCATTCTAATTTTAATCGTTCCAACACAAAAATCCATTTGAGAAATCAGCTGTTAATAAAAAATATATCTAAATTTGTCATGTTCATAAGGATTTTTATGGATATTTCATATTTACATGAAAACTCGCTGGTGGGAATGACTAGTGAAAGGCCGCTCGTAGACGCAGATTTGATGACGGATCTTGACTTTTGTTTTACCGCCATTGGGGAGTTCACAAATGACGCGAAAGAATCAGTGCTTGAATTGTGTTTGTCTTCAGAAGCATCTCTGTTCGCAGCCGCCAAGTCCAATCTTAATTGCACGATAAAAATTTACATTATTAATATCTCACGAAATCAACACGAATCCTAAGAACAGGAAATTTTTTCCTAAAAATTCAACGTATTAATTTCTTAGTCATGAAAACACTGATGTTTTTAAAATTCACAACTTCAGAAAAGGTGTAAAAATTATTAAAAAAAGGTGACGTTCATCAGTCAGAGCTTTATCAATTTTTTTAAAACTCTATTTTCTAACAACATGATTCCTTAATTTCTGCAATATTTTTGATAAACTCACGTTTGTTCATCGATAGAAATGCTAAATCTTGGGAGCTTATCGCGCGCGTGCTTCTTTCTCTGTATTTGTGGACTTATGTCATCAGACTCTGTTTGTGATGATTCCGGCGTCGATGATTTCGCGAGCAGAGGAATGGGTTTCGCAGGTGTTTGATTTTCCGAGCGAGAAATCGGCTTTTCCAGCTTTTCATCGCTTTTCTTGGGGGTAAAATGGCGCGCAGGATTCGGGGGAAGCTTACTCTCTAGTGACCGTGCCTTCTCCAGTTGAAATGGTTTACCTGGCTGCGGTGAATTCGGAGAAAGCTGTGATAGACATTTTATGTATTTTTTTTAAATATTTTAAAACGGCAGTAAATTCTTTGAAAGCAGCTTCATTATTTTATTATATTTATTGAGTGATTTGAATTTTATTTTACTCAATCTTTTCTGAGAAAAAAAACAATACAAATTCTTAGAAATCAAAATTTCCAAAAACGATGCGAAAATTTCCAAAAACGATGCGAAAACTTCAAATTTTATGCTTTTACTTTGTTTTCGCCGACAAGTTTTCAGGATTACACGCTACGCACACGTAAAATAAATGAGAAAATAAGTTTTTGAACATTTATCAATAACATATGGCATTGATTTAGAGTATAGAAATTTTCAAGGGTCATGAGATATTTGCGTACATATAAGTAATTTTATGGTTTTTCGAAAAATGAATTATTTTATGAAAATCAGCATGATAGATAGTTTTTACATTCTAAAACTTGAATTGTTTTAAAATTAAAAATTCGAACCATTTAAATTCTTTAACACCAATGAAAAAGTAAAAATAACTCTTATTATTTACAAGTGATCAAATTAGTGTTCATCACGACTCATTTTTACTTTAACTTAACAAAATTGTATTTTGCATGAAGAAACCAAGACATGCAAAAACTTACCTGAGAAGATGAAGTAGCAGCTTTTTCGGGCTCTATTCGAAACTGCAATAGCTTATTCATGAGCTCAAAATCGGGCTCAGCGACAAGTTGGGACGGCTTTGTTAGTGTAATTTTTCTCGATTGCGGAGAATACGAAGAAAAAGAGCCAAATAATGGAGAATCATCAGTATCATCTGTATCATCTCCAATATCGTGATTGTAACGATCCATTCGACCTTCGAAAACGAAAAGTGTCCGAAGAAATTAAAAAAGAGCTTATGAGGCTTTGCCATTAAAAGCCTATTTTTCTCCTTTTAGAGAAAAAAACAACACCGCAGTTCTATGCATTCCACCGTCATTGAGAAAGATCATGGGCGTAGGCAGGGAGGGGCCGCTGCCCTCTTCTAAATTTAATGTTCATGAATCAAAAACTTTTACTGCTCAAGTCAGAGGCGTAGGCAGAGAATTTTTCGGGGGGAGTTTTTCAATAAAAATACACATATATGTCCATCAGTGTTCTATAATTTTTAAATCTTGAAGATGTAGTTACGAGAGTACAATTTTCCAATTTTTTTTCAAGACTGAAGTTGTATATTTTTTCATGTTTATATTAAATGTAATGGAATTCAATTTTTGTGATTTTCAATTAGCTGAGTTGAGAACTTTTTTTTCTCTTGCTTTTAGTGTTTTTTCACAACCGGACGGATTATATGATTTTATTTTGTATTTTTATACATCAACTTTTTAAAGATTTTTTAGAAAATTATAGTACATAGATTTCAAGTATTTAATATGTTATAGTGTTTAAATTGTCTTGTTGGCTATATTATTTATTATTTATCATTGTTAGCAATATTTAACATTTTTATTGCTTTGAAAATGTTTAATTATATTGTATAGTCAAACATTTATGAATATAATTTCATTTGAAAAAAAATTCTTTTCAAGTTATAATAGTTATTATTTTGAGTTTGAGAAACTAAAAACTCTGAAACTGTTTTGAATTTTACTGATTTTTTGAAATTGTATGTATTGTTATTTTTATGAATTATTTTTTATCATTATCACTTTCGTCTATTTTTCGTGAAATAATATTGTTAAGAAAATATTCTTCATATAGTTTTTGAATATGAAAAAATTTTATAGAATTTCTCGCATTTTTGTCTATTTACGATAATCGAAAAGAATTTTTTTGTTTATATTTCTAGTATTTTTGTAGATATTTACAAATCGATTCTAAAAATTATATGGTCTAGAATGCAAATATCGATATATTTTTAATAGTTAAAAAAAGTTCTTTTAAAATTATTTAATATTTAATTTTTTATTGATTTATTAATTATTTAATTAATTATTTGATTATTTAAATAAATAATTTTAAACTTTTATTTAAATTTATAAATAATTTATAATGATTAATAATTTAATATCTAATAATTTTTTCATAATTTCATAGATTTGGAGGATAATTATGCATACGTAAATTTTAAGTATTTTTTATGTATCCCTTGAATTTTTTTTGTTTTCAGTATTCATAAAATTTTTCATCGTTTTCTAGTATTTCCATACATTGCCATTAGTGCAGATTTTTCAGAAACGCATTTTTTCATAGAATTCAATAACTTTTAGTATTTTTCAGAAAGTGTATGGTGAAAGATTATCTGGTATTTTTATGAATTTCTGTCCTAATTTTTAACTTGACTTCCAAGTTTTCCAGTTTTTAGATTCTTATAGAATTTTCGTAGATTTAGGTCTTTTTTTTTTAATAGCAATGCAATATCTTGTATCGAATTCCAATTTGGTTAATCATATTCCTATAATAATAATAAGTAATATTATTATCATAATATCAGTCATATACATATATCTCGACATAATAAGACATAAATAAATAATATCGTTTTTAATTCGGTCGATGACGAAAACTCTCCCCCCCCCCTTAATAGAAATCCTGGCTACGCCCTTGAGCAAGATAATAACTAATGCAATATTTTAAAACACTTTTCCTTTCAAAGAAACATACTCACAGTCGAAATAGCTTGTGTCTTCATCGTTTAAAAGCTGGGGCACGAATTCAGCTTTTTGTCTGAGCAAAGTGTTCCAATTGACGTTGAGGAAATAGGGATGCTCTTTAACCTCGTGGGCACCACTTATTCCAAGTCGTTCTCTTGGGTTTTGCTGGAGCAAAGCCGTTATTATATCCTTGACTTCTGGTTGAACCGGGTAATCGTCCTCATCGGGCCATTCGATGTCATCTGAAAAACAATTTTTTTTCGATCCAGGATTTCAAAATAACCGAAAGTAATGGATCATGCATCAATAAAGTGTCCAAAATACCATTGACGGTGTGAGCAAAAAGTTCCTCTGGAGTTTCACCGAAAAATGGGACGCAACCAATGACGAATTCGTAGAGAATTATTCCCATGGACCACCAATCCACGGGCTTTCCGTATCCCTGGCGCAAAATTACTTCCGGAGCTATGTATTCCGGTGTCCCAAATACTTGTTTGTCCGAAAATTGTCTCGCGTCACGGTCGATGTAACCCTCGTACAAATTTGTAGCGACTGTGACAGAATATTTCAAATAAGAAAGAGCACGAGAAAAAAAACGTCAAAACTTCTTGTATTGAGGACTTTGGTTATGGCAGCAATAGAAAAAAGAGGAAAAAGTAGAGTTGGATCGAAAAAAGGTTGGTCATCAGAGAACTTCTTCTTTTTGTGGAAAGGGCAAGATTAAGGTTATGTCAACAAAAGTGAATTCAGGGCAAAGAAATAAGTATGATTGTAAGCAGATACAGATATATTTCAATTTTAAATTTAAGGTGTTATTTGCTAATAAGAGAATCCGTAAATTAATCGAGAAATGTTTCCGAATTAAATAAGTGTATACCAAAGTCTGGTTTCTTGGCCGATGGCCGAAATCTTAAATAAATCATCTCACAACTTCTTGTATTCATACCAACATTTTTTGGAACTTACGTGACATGAGGCCCATCTTACTAAGCCCGAAATCCGTTAACTTTATGTGGCCAAGGGCTGTAATGAGCAGGCTAAAAAAATTTTCTTCATCAAATTACATGCTAACATACTATTTTATCGACCGAGTATAATTTCACTGAACATTTGTATTCACAAATCGAACGTAACTACCTATACTTCATCAGCAAAAAACATGGATTTGACAAGCTATTACGATAAAACATACAAGACATTTTTAAAAATTGTAAAAAACATGCTCTCTCTGTTTTACCCATGGAGCTGCACATAATCTGACATAAACACAAACAAATCAATCACTAGAATCTTAGCAAATCCATGCTCAATCTGCTTGATCTGAATTGGAACGTGGTTAGTTAGATCGGTCGATAAAACAGGGATTAAATAACTAAAAAGACATGTTTCCATACTTGTCAGGTTTCAAATCACGATGAACTATGCCGTAACTGTGCAAATACTCAACGGCTAATACGGTTTCTGCGAAATAGAACTTGGCCATGTCAGGTGGCAAAGGTCCTTGGATGGTTTTCAAGAGACTCGCGCAATCTCCTCCTTCAACATACTCCATCACCAGACACAAATGTTTCTGCAAAAAAACGTTTCTTCATCTTACTAATGCGTTTTAAAAATAGTGGAAATCATGAAAAGCTTTATTCACATAATCATTAAAAAGAATTCATGATGAAATTTTCTCAAAATTAACAGTATATTACGCTACTTCGGCCATGACTATAATCTCTCAATACTATAAAAAAACTTGTCACCGCCCTAGTCATACATTTTACCATGATTCAGTAACTCCTTTAACATTCCCGCAGTCTCGTTAATTCCCAATAATTACCGTGATTTCTCATCAACCTAACCTAACCCACCATCAAAATACACAAGAAATTTCACTTTGTGAAACTGGTTATGTCCTACCATAGTATTATCCACCATCAATATACATTAGAAGTCTCACAAGGTAAAATTTCTAATGATCTGCCATGGTAGGACCTATAATCAACATGCATAAAAAAAGTGAAACCTCTAATGACTCACCATAGTACGATCAACCATTAATATATGTGAGAAGATGAAAATTGTTTCTTAAATTACTCAGTTGAATATTTGAATTAATTGATTTAACTATTCTTGCCTCCCCATCGATTAGAATTGAAAAAAGGTGCTATAGTCATGCTCATTAGAAATTTTAGTACGAAATAAGTCCCTTGAAATGAAATATAAAAGCTTCAAATTATAACTTCAAACTGGCGAAATTTATGTGTATTGAATGATTTTCATCTATACTAATGATAATCCCTCTCGATCCTCGGAGCCATAATGAATAAACTAGTGTTGAATGCTTCTGTTAATTCTTTCTTTATTTTATACAAACTTTCGACCTTGTTTTCAGGTCCTCATCAGGTAGCTTTTCTCTTTTTATCTATAATTGTTCAATTATTGCGCA
>JAPYZL010069368.1:0-18193 GCA_030522825.1 Platygaster orseoliae | reverse complement strand
GCCATCTTTATTTTCAATATTGCAACCAAACATATTTCGAAAGTTCAACATGTTTGTGAATGTTTGTGATGCTCCTTTGGATCGACAAAAATTTTTTTTCGTTACGATATGCTGGTGCAAAAAATTCCGTTTTCATTTTTTCCACGTTTTTTTTATGTAATGCCGCCATATTGTATTTTTTTTTGCAAAAAACACATTTTTGACGTCGGCATCGTGTAGAGCGACCTTGAAAACGTAGAGAAAAGTAGGTTTGAATAAGTATCTAATGTTCCTACTATCTTATTATACATCGTCAAAGTTCAACTAACTTAGTGGGTATTTTGGTCGTTAATGGGTTAAAGGCATTGGAAAGTAGACCTAAACGATTTGTACTCTAAGGTATCTTTTCTCAAATCGCGTCACATATATCAATATTTTTTTATAGTCTATATATATAAATATTTTTGTTGTTGGGGGGGGGGGGGATTAACCTTACCTCAGTTTCCACCCCTTCAGTTCAGCGATCGTCGGATTGTCGTCGAGTAAGTCATCATCATTCTTAATGACTCCCTCGCGATCACTTCCCCCGAAATCATCATCTACGTACTTCATAAGATCATCAAATTTCTCGTGAATCGTCACTTTTTCTTCCTCTCTTTTCCTCGTTTCCTCTTCCTCATTTTTCACCATTTTCGAAATTCCGGAAAAATCTCCAGATTTTTCTCTACTCTCGTTCACTCTTTGCAAGAACTTTCTTCGAAAATTACTGTAAACTTTTTCCTGAGTCAAGTAGTTGCCATTCTGAATTTTTTCGTGACTCGCGATCAAATGATGACCACTGTATCCGAGGTCTAATTGTAAATCCATCACTATCAAAATTGTGAACGCAATCGCTATGGCACTCAAACACACAAAAAACTTTTCCTTGAACTTCATCATCTTGAATATCGCTTTTTTCGACTCCATTTTCGCTTTTTTCGGGGCCTTCTTTGTCCTGCAAGAACTCAAATTGCGAGATTTGGATTTTGACGCATTTTTGGTGGTTTTCGGTTCTTCGGAATTATTTTTCACCGAAATCTTCCGTTTTTCGCAGTCCTCGGAATCCAAAGAAAACGGTTCTGAAAATTCAAGACTTTTTTCGGGCGTCGGAGAACTTTTCAACTTTTTCGAATGTCTTTCAGAATTTTCTGCATCTATCGCATTTTCTGGCCTTTCTCGATGATTTTCATCGTCTGTTACGTGGTTGAATTTTTTTCTCAACAAAAGTGGACTTTTTCGGAAATTCTTTACCAACTTTTCGCAACTTTCCAACAAGTTTTCTTTCGATAATTTTTTTCTGACCAAAAATTTCTTGAGAAAAAAATCACTGCCACCAAGATTTCCAACTTTTTTTACTTTACTTTCACTAAGTGCCAATGTCTGGTGGTTCGAAAAAACTGTCAAGTTTTCTGAAGAACATTTTTGACATTTTTCTTGTTCGTGAATTTCGTAAAGTGAGTAGTAAAGCGAAAATCGGTTTAGTTTTTTATTTTTCTAACTATAGTAGTCCTTTTCTTTTGTCTTAGTTGGTGTAGTGGTAATTTTAATGAAGAAAAGCGAGGACGAAAAGTCTTTGGAATGTTCGAGTAAAGGCGAAGTCAGTCTTGAAGTTTATCACAGGGTCGATTTGGTTTTCCAAGGGCGATCAGCTACTGCGTCCTGAAACAAAAAGATAACAAGCAAAAATTAATGAAAAATCTGGCAAGTTTTCTAGAAATTTGTTGGATTTCAAAAACAAAACAAATTTGAAAATGTATGAAGTGCAATTTCTGGAAAAATCATACCACCATCACAAAAAATAGAAAAAACATGTGAAATTTCAATTCAATAATAATTTTTCTAAAGGAACGAATTCCGATTTCCATGCATAGAAAAAAGTATAACAAAAAATAATTTATAAAAAACGTATCATATGAATGTAATGTCTGGAATTATCCCATTCCATTCCATACGTTTATGAAATCTCATATTCCTGGAATATTCGTGATTCAATGTAAGTCGTTGCTTTTTCAATAATATTGAACTTCACATGTACCGTTCCAATGAAAAGAAAAGAGCGATAAATTTTTTGTTCTGCATGAACGGAACTCGTCAAAGCATCGAAGCTGAATAAAAAAACGATTCGGTACATCTTCAGAGGAAAAAAAGCTATCTATAGTGAGTAGTTTGGAGATAATTATAATAAATTCTGGATGTAGAAAATACTTCGAAATTTCTAAATGTAAATTTAAAAATTTACACGTTAAGTTTAATCGAATTGACAAAACTTTTCATTATATAAAAAATTTACTAACATTATATAAAATTGTAGGTTTTTATTGAAATTTTTGAAACCATTGATGCTGTGTGTACGTTGAAGAAATTTGAAATTTTCGATGTTTCTCACAACCTAGTAATTTTATTAATGTTTAGTGGAATTATATAAGCTTTTCGGAAATATTGACGAAACTTGAAATTTTCAATGTTTTTTATTTTTCCGTAATTATCAAAATTTCAGGATTTGAATTTTTGAAATAATTAACAATCTCCGTTTAATACACTAATTGTGATTTGATAGAATTTCATATGGTTTCTGTAGTTTTACGAAATTTTTAATCATTTTCGACAGATTGAAAAATTTAAAACTATTTTTTTTAATTCTACAAATTTCACGAATTTTTTAAAATTATTGTTCATAATTCTAGATTTTCATCAAAATTCTTGATGATTTGTGTATTGAAAAATTTTTTAATTTTGAAATGTTTTTATTATACGTTATTTATGTAGTATCCAAAAATTTTCGATATTTCTTTTAAGTTATAATCAACTAATATAATGATAATTTTTTATGAAATTATACAAGGTTTCCGTAAATATTGACCAAACTGGAAATTTCCAATGTTTTTTATTTTTCCGTAATTATCAAAATTTCGAGATTTTAATTTTTTAAGTAATAAACGATCTCGGTTTAATACACTAATTATGATTTGATAGAATTTCATACTGTTTTTGTAGTTATACGACATTTTCAATCATTTTTGACAGTTTGCGAAATTCAAAACCAATTTCTTAAATTCTAGAAATTTCACGAATTCTTTAAAATTATTGTTCATATTTCTAGATTTTTATGAAAATTCTTGATGATCTGTGTACATTAAAAAAATTTTGAAATTTTGAAATGCTTATACCTATTATACGTTATTCATGTAGTATCAAAAAATTTTCGATATTTTTGTATAACGTATAACCTACTAATTTCATTAATGTTTCGTGAAATTATACAAGTTTTTCTGAAATATTGACCAAACTTGAAATTTTTATTGTTTTTTATTTTTCCGTAATTATCAAAATTTCAAGAATTTAAATTTATAAATAATTAACGATCTCCGTTTCATAAACTAATTGTGATTTTGTAGAACTTGAAAAAGTTTCTGTATTTTTACATTTTCAATCATTTTTGACAGTTTGCGAAATTCAAAACCATTTTCTTAAATGCTACAAATTTTACGAATTTTTTAAAATTGTTGTACATCATAGAAAATTTAAATGTTTTTTATTTTCCGAAATTTACGTAATTTCTAGATTCTTATTACACATTTCGGAATCGTCGACAATCGCCGTATAAAAAAGAACTTTTTAATTTTTGAAAATATTAGGAATATCACTGTTTCAGTAATTTTACACACAGAATATCAAAATTTTCCTTTATCTACAAGTCATTAGTAAGTCACAGTCACATTAGTAAGTCACAAACAAGTCAAAGTAAGTAGTTGAAATCCAACAAATTTCTCGAACTTTCGTGAACATATTTATACGATTTTCGAAATATTTGATTAAAAGAGTTCTATAAAATTTTTGGATATTTATTAAAATTTTCGAAATTATCGACGTTTTTCGTAGAAGATACACATTTTTGGGAATACATATCACACAGTTATTGTAGTTTTGAGGAATTTTCAAAAATTTGTCGATACTTTCTGGAATCATTGAAAATATAATAATAATAATAATAATAATAATAATAATAATAATAATAATAATAATAATAATAATAATAATAATAATAATAATAATAATAATAATAATAATAACGATAATAATAATGATAATAAATTTTATAATCACTGTAATTTAATAATAATTAATAATAAATCTGATAATTTATAATATTAATAATTTCCAAAAATTTTCGACATTTTCTGGAATTATTGACAATGTGTAGAAATTTTCATTTTTCAAAAACTTCAAAGTGCCAAACATAATCTAAACTTTTGGTTACTTTTAGAATTTTTCGAAAATTTATTTAAATCGTCAAGATGATTTTTCGCATTTTTCAAACACTTTATAGGCCTTTTAAGTACAAAAT
Organism: Platygaster orseoliae; assembly: GCA_030522825.1. Classification (NCBI taxonomy): domain Eukaryota; kingdom Metazoa; phylum Arthropoda; class Insecta; order Hymenoptera; family Platygastridae; genus Platygaster; species Platygaster orseoliae. Next base: position 13,830 of record JAPYZL010069368.1, on the reverse strand, counting down.
GAAAACAAAAACACATTATAAGGCATTAATTTAACAATAAATTACACCCCCCCCCCACCGCCCCGTGTTTGTTGCTTGCGTCTCAATTATTACCAAACACTTTGAAATAAATAAATTTCAGAATTTATTATGAATTCAATTTAGTTTATATCAATTATCATAAATTAAATTATAATAATTAAATCAATAATAATTTAATGATTATAATTATTAAAAATAAAAAATTATTTTAAAAAAATGAAAAAAATGATTAAAAATTATAATTTTTGAATCAGTGATTAAATTATCATAAATTAAACCATCATAAATTATTATAACTAATTAATTTATTTTGTATAAATTTACTAATTATAAATTCAATTTATTATAAATTCATGTTATTTGGTATTTTGTAGTTTTCAAAATTTTCCAGTTCTTTGTTTCTTATATACTCTAAATATTTTCATTCATTATCAAATTATTCTTTCAAAAACTTTAAATGAAGCTCATTCTATTCGGTGTAGAATTAAAAATCCCTCAAAAAATGAAGCACAATTTTCAAGCTCACGTTTCCGAATTTTTTTATTTTCACACCCTAAAACTCATTCATCATACTGAATAAATTTTTCCACTATTCCAAAAAAAAATTTGTGAATTGCCTTGTTTTTATAATCTAACAGCACATTTTTAGTTAAATGCATAATATCGAGAATATTCCAGATAAGGATATGATTTCATTATTTGCAACCGAGTCAATTTTTTCATGCGTAAATTATTGCGTGAAGCGAGCGATTTTCTCGTTAATTCCAGTTTCTGATAACTTCGACCTCGGATCTGTTGAAATGTTCCTCGATGCAAAAAACGTGAAACCGCGAAACATAGTCTATTCTCAACTCGATATCCTATGATTTTGCGATGATAGGATGGTTTAAGGTTAAATTATTCGAAGATCGATACTTGAAGCGCTGAGAAAATCCACAATTACACGAGCCACGCGTTGGACTAAAAACCTTAATACATGAACAGAAAAATTTAAGTCAGAAAAGTACTTAAGTTTATGTTTTTTACTTCTTATGTTCAATGTATTCATGTTCCCACGTTTTTGCAGCATAAATGTTGTAAATTTCGTCATTTTACTTTTTTAAATATTACACTGAAAAAATTTAGTACTTTCTGAAATAAATATGTTATTGCAAACTTAGTCATTTTTATCTGGCAAGACAGAGGACGAATTTAAATTCAATCACTATTAGTCATTTTTATTTTACTTATTAAAGTATTGTATGACAATTTTTACTAGATGATTTCAAAAAATTTTTAATTCACAGGATGTGAATTCAAGTTTTCCATAATTTATATTTTTCAGTTCGTATAATACGATATTTTCTACACTTAGGAAAAAATACTGTAAATGGAAATATTTGCAGTGAAAAAATCTATGATTGAAATTTAAATGCATTTTTACTATTCCTATAGATTTCTGTAAAGATTTCTGGAATTTGATCCTCTTGAATTTTATGTTTAAGAATTTAGTTCCATAGATTTTTAGTTCAATTAAATTTATTGTGTATTCACTGTATTTTTTATTTACGGTATTTAACAAATGTTGTAGGATTTTCCCGTATTTTCATTGTTTTTTTAGTTTTTTTGTGGATTTTTACATACATTTTTGGAAGTTGATGCCTAATTTTAATTTATTTTTTTCTTTCAATTTTATGTAGATAGTCTAGAAATAATAGTTATTTTTGTAATCGGGAGCTAGAGTCAATTTTGGCGAAGCCGTACGTACGTTTTTGCCCGAGCCAAAGACGAGGGACAACAAAATTGACGATAGCTCACGATTGCGAACGTAATTTTTCATCACAATAGCCTCAAAGTCACGTCCAAATGTCCGGTTTGAGGTTAGAGTGATGAAAATGCGTTTTTTTATATTTAGAAAATTTTTCAGGAATAAGATAAAATCGAATTTTTTCGAAAAATACATTTAAATGTTTTTCCATTTCTTACTAAAAAACTGAAGAACTTGAAAATTGTTTCAAAATTACAAGTGATCCTAATTAATTGGACAAATTTTGATGATATTTGGAAAATTTTGAAAAATTTCTATAACTTTTGAAAATTCTAAGGATTGTCAATAACTGTAGAAAAGTCGAAATTTTTTTGGATTACATAAAAGGTTCCTTAATTTTGAAAATTATGTCCATTATCATATTTTTTTGAAATTCGCATGATAGTAGATTTAAATTTTTTTATAAAAATTTGAGAAACTTGAAAAGTATTCAAATATTATGAAAAATCTTCATAACTATAAATAAATATTTATACTCCTGTTGAAATTTGAATAATTTATACTATGTTTGAAATTCGGAAAATTCGGAAAAACTAAAAGACATCGAATTCGAAATTCAGAACATTTGTTGAATTACAAAAAATGTTCATAAATTTCGAAAATCATGTAAAAAATTACTGAAATCAATAATATGAGCAATAAAATAAATGAAATTTTAAAACGAACTTTTGTATATATACGATGCATTTGAGAAAAATCCGTGATAAATTCTCCTTATCAAACGTGTCTGTGAAAATCGATTTCAGGCGAGAAAAAGTTTTTTAAATTTAAAATAGTCAAACTCACATTCTTCAAATAAATCAATGAACATACCAAAATTTTGTTGTAAAACAATAACTACAGCATTTTCGTTTAGAATTTATCATATATTTTGAGATGCTTTGGTTCTCTGCCAAAAATCCGACACTTGCCAAATAAAAGCTCGTTAGCATCAAAAAACGAAATATGTTCATGCACCAATATTAAAAATTTATGCAAAAAAAAAACGAAGCTTTCAAAAAAAAGGCTGACAACAATTTTAGACAACTAGACTTTTTTGCTAACGAATTTACTTCGGTTCAAAAAAAAAAGATAATCGTAGGATTTTTAGATAAAACAAAAAATTTTGTGCCCCTTTTTGATTTGTTACAATTTAAATTCATTTATTTATTACAAGAGTTTAGTTACATAAATCTCCAAGATTTTTAATTTTCTGTTGTCAATTTTACAATAATGTTTACTTAAAAATTTCAGTACAAAATCGAAATTAAGCTAAACTGTTTTTGAAATAAAAATTCTGAAATTTCGATTTCGAATTTCATTCTACTTAAGTAAAAATTTAAGTTCTATTACACATTGTGGAATTTTAATTCTTAAAATTTTTTTATTTCTACCTCAAACCTATAAAACCATTAAAAAACTAAATTCCAAGTTTCTTTACTCATCAATGAAAAAAAGTTTAATGTTTCATTCATGGAAATGGAATTTATCACTCCTTAAAATTTGGATTAAAAATTTTCTTTTTGACTGTAAAAATGTCTATATCCTCAAGTTGAAAGTTGAGAACCACGGTCAAGTAACGTTTGGAACAAGGGCATTTATTTCATCTATTTGCATGCTTGGATCTATTTACGTAACAGTTGCGTCAGGATTGACATTGCGTTTGGACGAAAAATCCCCGTCTTTTTCTTTTTCAAACATCGTTAGAAAATTTTGCAGGGGAAATTTTCCTACGTTTCGCGATTATTTTGCATATATTGTTAACTGCATAAAATTATGTATAATTACTCAACTGCTGCATACTTATAACTGTTTTGCAATATTTTTTAAAATTGTACTCGACGTATTTTTCCTACTACTCTAACTTCATTTTATCCATTTTATTTCTTTAAACAAGTTAAACCATTCGCGAAAACTTAAGAGATTCTGACATACATAAATTTCACCTAAAAATCCAGGAAATGTTGGTTAAGCGCAGGATGTGTAATTACGCTGCAAAAATGGAAGTTTTTATTCTCGCATAAATCAAAATATCATAATGCAGACGTGAGAACTTGCATGAAAAGCGGCGTAAAATTGACGTTTGTGGTACATACGTATACGAGCGACTGTAATTCCACCTGCAATTTGACCCCGCCTCATTTCACGTTCAAGAGATTCTTCATACGTTTCTATACTTGCGGAAAATCAATGAACTCAAAAATGTTTTGCGTTGTAAGCACAGCAAACACATTTTTCAAAATCGATGTGACGAATTGAAAGAGCTTAAGAGCTCGACAGCCCATTTTTACAGGAATAATCGCAAACTTTTTTAAGGAAAAACTGCTACTACTTTGGAAATCGCAAGAAAAAATTTTGCAATAAATTACGACGAATGCTAATTTTTTCTGTACTGCGGAAAATCAATGAAAATGTTTCTGATTATCTGTCAACACTTGATTTTCTTCGATGCTGAAATATTCATCATGGCAGAAATTTATATACATTTTTTATATTCGCTAACCAGAAATAAAAATGAAATAGAAATCGTAATAGAAAATAGTTTATATTTTTCCTGGTACGGTGACTTGTGCAGTTGTCATATCTGCTAAAATAATAAATAAACTTTAGAGAACATTAATCTTCAATATTCAGAATATTGAAAGTTAAGCTACTTGAAAATGTTCTGAATTGTAAGCACGACAAATACATTTTTCAAAATCGATGTGTCAAATTGGGAGCTTAAGCGCTCGACAGTCCGTTTTTACAGGAATAATTGCAAACTTTTTTAAGGAAAAGCTGCTACTACTTCGGAAATCGCAAGAAAAAATTTTGCGATAAATTACGAAAAATACTCATTTTCTGTACTTGCAGAAAAACAATGAAAATGTTTCTGATTATCTGTCAACACGTGATTTTCTTTGATGCTGAAATTGAAATATTCATCATGGCAGAAATTTACATACATTTTTTATATTCGCTAACCAGAAATAAAAGTGAAATAGAAATTGTATTAAAAAAAAGTTTATATCAAAATCGACGTGTCAAATTAAGAGAGCTTAAGAACTCGATAGCCCGTTTTTACAGGAATAATCGCAAACTTTTTTAAGGAAAAACTGCTACTACTTCGAAAATCGCAAGAAAAAATTTTGCAATACATTACGAAAAATATTTATTTTTTCTATACTTGCGGAAATTAATGAAAATGTTTCTAATTATCTGTCAACACTTGATTTTATTCGATATTGAAATATTCATCATGGCAGAAATTTACATACATTTTTTATATTTGCTAACCAGAAATAAAAATGAAATGAAATTGTAATAGAAAACAGTTTATATTTTTCCTGGTACGGTGACTTGTGCACTTGTTATATCTGCTAAAATAATAAATAAACTTTAGATAAGTTTAACCTTCAATATTCAGAATATTGAAGGTTAAACTATTTGAAAATATTCTGCATTGTAATCACGGCAAATACATATTTTTTTAATCGATATGTCAAATTAGGAGAGTTTGAGAGCTCGACAGCCCGTTTTTACAGGAATAATCGCGAATTTTTCTAAGGAACAACTGTAATCATGAGACAAAAAATACAATCTTCACAAGGTCACCTTCAGTTTCCGAGTTTTTAAATTATTTTATGAAGTTTTAAGACTTAAAAAATATTGAATTTGTGTAAATTTTTTGAGTTTAAGAATTGAGCTATAGTTAATTTATAAATACTATTTTCTTACGACAGGAATATTACTATAAAGTTATGGTTTCAAGTATAGAAAAAATCCTTCGATAACTTATGGAAATTTTCCTATACAAAATATGGTACAATACTATTACATATAAAGTATGGAAAACAAACCACATAGAGAAGGAAAAATTACCATAAAATTATGGTAATATAAAGTATTAAAAAAAACTCCATCACAACTTATGGAAGTTTTTCCATACGTAGTATGGTACTATACTTTTCCATACAAAGTTTAGAAAAAGTACTACATAGATAAGGTGAAATCGCCATAACATTATGGTATTTAGAAGTATGGAAAAATTTTTTCCCTTAGTTATGGAATTTCTTCCATATAACGTATGGTACTCATACTTTTCCATACAAAGTATGGAAAAAATACCACGTAAAGATATGGGAACTTTTCAATCATTTTTAACAGTATACTTTGGAAATCGTAAAAACATATTTTGCAATACATTGCAAAAATTTTTCATATTTTAAAGTTTTTCAAATAGAAATTATAAATTTTCAAAATGGAAAAAACTAACATTAAATTAATTGTTAGGTTTGAAAATTAAAGTATATTAAACAGCTATTTTTTCGGTATAAATATGAAACACCAGAAATTTCTGAAAACCTCGTACATATAGATGAAAGTATACCGTGAGTGAACAAAGGAAAGAATACGAAAAGTCTAGGCTCGTCCTGAGACTATTAATTACGATTGGGGATAAAATCGAGAAATCGTGTGAATGAAATAAGCAAACGATTCGAAAACTAGAATACGCCATTTATACTCTCAAGAAAATTGCTATTTGCATATGGAAACTTCAAATTTCACGATTAGTATACAAAAATCTTCAACGATGGAAAAACAAGTTTTCACAGGACTTTATTTCGAAATTTCAAAATCACGAGAGTGTTTTTTTGAAATCTCTTATATGGTACGTAATGAAAAATGTTTAATGATGTGAAATTTTGAAATAGCCTTATTTTACAAATGCTTGTTGTCATACTGTTAATTTTTTTTTGTTGTAAAAAATAGCTTTGATAAAAATCTCATACACTAGGAATCAAAACGCTTGTAATTAATTTAATAAATTAATAAAATTATATAAATATTATAATAATATAAATATGGTCATATAAATTTTTATTTATTAAAAAAATTGAAATTTATGAACTTTAAAAAATAATTAAATGAGGCAAAAATTTGCTACATTTTTTTACGTAGAAATCAAACGAGTATTGCTTGTATTTTTCATAAACCTAAAAAAATCCCACATTTCATAAAAAAAAACCGTCTATATTGCCATTTGTACGGTTCGACGATGACTTGTTTACTTTTGAGCCTGCCCAGCAAAAAAAAGTAATAATTATAAACTAGTAAAAAAAAGTAAACTCGAATATCTTTTTTGACTTCAAGTTTTGTACAAAATGGCAAAGGAAAAATTGTCTTAGAATTTTGCAAACTATAAATCCCTAAAAAAATTATTATAACTCTGAAACACCCTGTATATCGTTCCTGTAGATCGTGTAGAATATATATTGAATCATACGAAATATCTGCAGCCTGGTATACGTTCTGCTGAGATAAGAAAACCTGTCGCCATGCTTTTTTTCACGATGCACTTATTTATGCATCGTGTGTTCTCAACGAGTTTAGTTCAAAAGTGAAACCGCATCTTTCGACAAAAATCCTACCAGTTCTATATTATGTATTTTGCCCACATTACTTTTCCTTCAAGCGAATTTCGTCATTTTCTGGCTTGGAAAATTGGGTCGATTGTTGCTTCGTGTTTTTCTGGCACGAGACGACAAATATTGAATATAACAGAGGTTCAACTATTTTTCGCACATTTTCGTACCTCGCAATTAATTTTTTCACTTTCAAATATCTATTAAAAAATGCATTACTTGCATGTGAACAGTTTTTTTAATTGAATTTTTCAATTTTCACTATATAGTATTGTAACGAGTAAAATAAAAATTACGAAATTTGCAATAATATTTTACAACGTAAAATTTATAATGTTAAAATTGATTGAGAAAAGAGTTGGAGTTGATGGTTAGATTTCGAGAAAAGTAGCGCAGCATCAGGGAAAATGAAAAAGAAATCTGCACATTTTCACGAATGCTGCAAAAATGACGATCTCGACAAAGTGCAATTTTAGGATGCAATTGCAACTCACTTCCTGGCGATTAAGCGCTTAACGAGATGTTTTGTTTTGCGCATAAAATCGCGACGGAGCAGTAACCGAGTGTAATCACAGTTGGTTTCGAATCCTACACATAATAGATGCTATTTGCCTCGCTTCAGTGAAATCATTTCCGAGACCGCTAAATTAGATAACTCACACTTTGTTTATAGCTTTTTTTCCATTTCTTTCGGCAGACTTCTGATGAAAAGTTCTGTATTTTGCAGGCTATTTTGAAGAACTAATCATTTGTTAGTACAGTAAAATTTTCTTATTTCATGATAATGGTAGGTGTTAACAAATTGAGTAGTGAGTAGTTCAAGTTTGTTATATGCATTTGTTGTGAAATAGTAAAAAAAGTTTGTTGAAAGATAAAGAAGTTATTCTTCAGTTCTCTAGTTCAACGAAATTATGGAATGCATAATATCGAAATTTTTCAAGGAAACATAAAAAATTCTCATTAGAGAAATTGTCCTCAAATTTTTTATTTCATAATAATAACTATTGAAAAATAAGTACTGAAAAATTTGAGTTTTTTATATGTTTATTTGTGACGAAATAATAAAAAAAGTTTGTTGAACGTTAAAAAAGTTATTGTTCAATTCTCTAGTTCAATTTAGTAATAGAAATAATGGAATGCAAAATATTGAAATTTTATAAAAAAACAGAAAAAATTCGGATTTAAGGAATTTCCCAATTTTCTTATTTTATAATAATGATGATTATTAAAAAATTAAGTAGTTAGTAATTTGAGTTCGTTATTATTTATATTTTATTTGTTATAAAATAATAAAAAAAGTTTGCTTAAAGTGAAAGAAGCTATTGTTTAATTTTCTAGTTCAATGTGCGATGATGAAATATTTAAATATTAAAATTTGAAAACTATTTAAATACTCAAATTTTAATGAAGCTATTGTTTAATTTTCTAGTTCAATGTAATGCTGATGAAATATATAAATGCTGAAATTTTAACATTATTTTATTATTCAAATTTTAATATATTAATAATATATAAATATTGATTTATCATTTTTATATTCATTTATGTAACATTGAAATTATAATATTGGTAAATTTTGAAAATATTAAAATTTTACGAAGAAACAGAAAAAATTCTCATAAAAGGAAATCCCTTCAAATTTTCCTATTTCATGATCATGATAACTATAAAAAAATTAAGAAGTAATCTGAGTTTGTTATATCTATTTTTATGAAATAGTAAAAAAAGTTTGTTGAAAAAGTTATTCTTCAATTTTCTAGTTCAACGAAATTATGGAATGCATTATGAAATTTTTTAAAGTAACAGAAAAAATTCTCATTAGAGAAATATTCTTCCAATTTTTTATTTCATAATAATTACTATTAAAAAATTAAGTACTGATTAATTCGAGTTTTTTATGTGTTTATTTGTGACGAAACAATAAAAAAAGTATGCTGAAAGTTAAAGAAGTTATTGTTCTATTCTCTAGTTCAATTTGATAATGGAAATAATGGAATGCAAAATATTGAAATTTTATAAAGAAACAGAAAAAATTCGAATATAAGGAATTTCCTTACAATTTTCTTATTTCATAATAATGATAATTATTAAAAAATAAAGTAGTTAGTAATTTGAGTTTGTTATTATTTATATTGCATTTGTCATAAAATAATAAAAAAAGTTTGTTTTATAAGTTAAAGAAGCTATTGTTAAATTTTCTAGTTCAATGTAATGATGAAATATTTAAATATTGAAATTTTTAAATTATTTAAATATTTAGATTCCAATATGTAAATAATATATAAATATTGATTATTATTTTTATATTTATTTATATAATATTGAAATTATAATATTTGTAAATTTTGAAATTATTGAAATTTTATAAAAAAACAGAAAACATTCTTATAAGAGGAAATCCCTTCAAATTTTCCTATTTCATAATAATGATAATTATAAAAAAATTATGTAGTTAATAATCTGAGTTTTTTATATATATTTGTTATGAAATAGTAAAAAAAGTTTGTTGAAAGTTGAAAAAGTTATTCTTCGATTCTCTAGTTGAACGAAATTATGGAATGCATAATATTAAAATTTTTTAAAGAAACAGAAAAAATTCTCATCAGAGGAATATTTTTCAAATTTTTTATTTCATAATAATAACTAAAAAAAAATTAAGTACTAATTAATTTAAGTTTTTTGTATGTTTATTTGTGACAAAATAATAAAAAAAGTATGTTGAAAATTAAAGAAGTTATTTTTCAACTCTTCAGTTCAATGAAACAATGGAATGAAAAATATTGAAATTTTATAAAGAAACAGAAAAAATTCTTATTAGAGAAATTTTCTTAAAATGTTCTTAATTCATAATAGTAATAACTAATAACAAATTTATGAGCGAGTAATTTGAGTTTTTTACATATATTTGTTATGAAATAGGAAAAAAGTTTGTTGAATATTAAAAAATTAATTTTTCAATTTTCTAGTTCAATGAAACAATAGAATGCAAAATATTGAAATTTTCTCAAGAAACAGAAAAATTGTTGTTACAGGAATTTTCTTAAAATTTTCTTATTTCATAATATGTAATAACTATTAAGAAACTAAGTAGTGAGTAATTTGAGTTTGTTAAATATATTTGTTATGAAATAGTAAAAAAAGTTATTCTTCAATTTTCCAGCTCAATGAAATGATAGAATGCATAATATTGAAATTTTATAAAGAAACATTAAAAATTCTTATTAGAAAAATTTGGGGAGGGGGGGGGGGGTAAAAATCACATTAACAATTTTTCAAAGTTTTTCATAACTTATGTAAACTGTCAAACTGTCAAAAGTCATTTAAACTGTTCAGCTTTAAAATTGACCAAACTCATGAATATTTTAAAAATGTTTTATCGTATGTAGGTAGTCAATAATTTTACAATTTCAAATAATACCTACAATCATTAAATAAAACTCATATTACATATAAAGTTTATAAATTCTAAATTCAAGAATACCCGAATTTTCGAATAAACATAACGAAATGTAATAATTTATAAATTTTCTTTCTCATTTTAAGTCGAAGCCAAATAATGACATCGCGAAAATCGCAAAAGTGAAAACTCTCTTTCTCGAATCAACGTCATCTATCGCTTAAATAAGTTTCGCTAAATAAGTAAAAAACGCGTCTTATCTTTTCGTCGCGCCGCGTAAATACAGTAACAAAAGAAACTCGCTACTCGATTTCAAACGCGATCAGTCGTGAAGTTTCAATCATAGAAATTTCAAATAACGCCGCTTTTTATTCATAAAGTTTCGTTGTGAAATATCACTTTAATTTGAGATTTCTTCTCATTTCATTCCTGGCTGAAAACACTGTCGCGTAATCGTGAAAACCATCGCAAAATAATCCTTAAACAATCAAGATAACAACAATTTCCCTGCTATTGGTTTTTCGATAAAACATGAAAGGACTTTTTTTTATTTTTTCACTTCTTTTATGTGTATTTTAAACATGCATTCAAAAATTACGATGCATTGTTCGTCTACTCCAAATTATATTTTTACCTGGTATACACTGCATAATTAACATTGTAACTCTTTAACGTCACATTTTCAGCTTGGACGATAACGTTGCGCGTTACGTTAATTACAAAGTAGAGATAACGGTCACGAGTTACTTTTATGCAACAATGCACAATGAAATTTCTGTTATTTATTTATATTTAAGTACGTACTGCGAATTAATAGTTATTGTAGAAAAAACCAAAAGTGGTAATAAAGATAGGAATGATGTTAGATGTAGCAAACATTTCTGAGATACCGTACTACATGAAACACGTCTAAATTATAAAATAAAAAGTGATGATTCATCATCAATTATTTTTTTAATGTTTATATGATAATAATATTCATAATGATGATAGGATAATCATTTTGCGAATCACAAAGTCCGGAAGGACTTGCCGTCGCTTTAAATAAACAATAAATAAACAAGAAAAAATAAAATGAAAAGTTGCGAAGTCGTCCGGACTCTATATCTACTGGAAATATTTTCTCCTTCCCTTTCTTACTAAAGCCGCGCGCTTTCTCCATCTCTTTCTACTCGGCCTTTTCGCCCGATTCACTGCGATTTTTTTTTTAAAGACCCAGTCATCGGGTTAGGTTGGGTTTATCAACTAGGATAGTTTTTTAGTTTCTTGACAATTTTGAAAAAAGTTAGTTATGATCAAAAATTACAAGTTTAAAAGTTTACAAGTTTAAAAACTTCGATACACATTTCGGAGAAATGTGAAAATAATTTTAATAACTTCGATACCCTTGTTAAAAGTGATGTTTTTTTGTTGTTTCGCGTTAAAAAAAAACGTTTTCTCTTGATTAAGGGTTCTGATGAAAGGTCAATAACTCACCCCACGCTGAGGTCGAGAGCCCTATCGTCTCCTCGTCCATGGTGAAATGGCGATTTGTTCACATCACATTAGTACGTTAATTCGTTTCGATTAAACACACAATTAATTTCACACCTGTTTTAGTACACCCTGCACACCATTCTCAACTACCGTCGTTGCTCACAGATCTGAAAACATAAAAAACAGAACTTGATTATATAACATGACATGAATCGAATTTCAAGTTATCAGGAAAGTCGAAAACACGATACGATCGGTATTGAAAATGATATGGACTTATTTTATATTCAGTGCATTGAGTACCTCTGAGAGTTATGAATTTTAGGTCATTTACTTTATGGTTTATTGGGAGAAAAATCTAGTACTTTTTCTAAAAAAATATAGTGAATTTTTCTATGTACAGTATTGAATTATTTAAAATATTCAAAATATTTATTGAACAAATTACTAGATTGTTCTCTTAGTGAATTTCAAGTGACATTATTTATCGAAAAAAAGGTTATTTGTAAGGTCATTATCAGAACTGATCAGAATATTTTTTCGAATATACAATATATTTTTACATATTTTGAACTCTTTTTTGAAATAAAAAACTACATATTTGGACTATTTTCGATTTTTCGTATATATTTCAACCGAATTAGGCGAGAAAAAAAGTATTTCTGAACAAGGAGTATGATTTTTTCGTTGCACTGTCAAAAACGTCATTAATTGTAATTAATAAGAATTCAGGAGTTTTTTACATAAACGGTTATAGATATCGTAAACTAATATATTAAGCTGACATACATAAAAATGTTCATAAAAATTTATTAACTCGTACGTAAATTCAACAGAAAGTATGTTGAAATACTCAATCAGTCTTTTGAATCTTTAACGTTATACATTATAGTAAATAACAAGTACATTACATGTAATAAACTTTAAATGAAAGTCCCAGAACGAGTACGAAATTCAAGTAACTCCTATTATAAATAATTTTGAAAAACACCTTTATTTATAATTTTAAATACAGTTTTTACGAGGCTGTTAACTTTTCATAAATATTTCACGTACTTTTAATATATCTTTTATGACATGACTTTATAAAATATTTATACAGTTACTTTAAAAAACACTGTAAAAGAGGCTGAATAAAAAAAAGTTGTTTAAGAAAAATTCAAAGGTTTTTTGTCAAATTGGCGAAGTCTTATTCCGTTCAATTTGATGGTCTTCAAAAATATGTTTAAATTTATTATTATGACTTCGTGAATTTAACGTACATTCAAAATTTATGAATATATGCAGTTATGTCAAGAATATTTTCCCCAAATATTTTGCTTGTTTTTAACGAAATATAAAATACATATTTAGGACTTTTGACAAAAATATTTTGAGTACCTCTGGTCATTATTAAGAATTTCAGCAATATGTAGGAATTTTTATTGTAAGTTTAGACAGAAATTCATGAAAATACGAAAAAGTATGTCGATTTATAAACAAAGTGAAGAATTACTGAAAGTATTTATAATTCTATAAAAGAACTGTTTTCTGAAATATCTGAAAAAAATACGTACCATCTATAAAACTTGGAATTCTAGACCATCGAGTTCTAAAAAACGTATATAAAAATCTATAGAATTACCAGTAATCTATAAGAATACTACGAAATCATAGACCTTATAGTACATGGACTGGCCATTCACGAAATGTGATGGCCAAACACTGGAGATTGGACTCAGTCTTCGTTTTAATATTATACTATT
>JAPYZL010069340.1:0-11920 GCA_030522825.1 Platygaster orseoliae | reverse complement strand
TTATAAGATGTACCGAAACTTATAAGCCAAACTTATAAGATTAAAAAGTCTTATAAGTCAAACTTATAAGATTCGGTATATCTTATAAGTTTTTATAAATTGACTTATAGAAAAAACTTATAAGATTTTTTTATAAGTCAACTTATAAGATTCAAGATTACTAGGGAAATTTTGTTTACAGACACTATAAGTAAAATTATTATAATTGACACGTGTTTAATGATTTGGCTGAAAAAATTTTTTTCCAAAAAATATCATAGTTTACTTTTTTGACAAATTTTCGAATGTTTTTAAATTTCTTACACTTAAAATTAGATATCTCCACTTATACTGATCCGATCGATGTAATTTTTTTTAAATTTATAGGTAATAGTGTCAGTTTACAGATTGTGTCTTTCAAAATCGCTTATTGTTATTATTTTTTATAATAAAAAATAAAAACAAATTTTCCTTCTAATTAGCTTTCAAAACCCTTCCCCCGGGTCAAATTCATTTATGCTGTTATCATTTTGCTCGGTATTCTGTTATCTACAAAAATCATTCAACGAAAAAGTGGTATCTCTTTCGGATCGGAAAATATGCAATTTTTCTGAGCGCAACTCAAGCAGCGTTCTTTGCAAGCGTTAATGATCTCAAGCGCCAGCATGATTTTTACGCCGATGGTAATATATTCAAATTTTAGGTTCTTAAAAAACTATCCATCAAACTAAGCTATGAAATATCGCGCAGCACCAAAATATTGAATGAATATAGTATTGAGTGTAAATAAACACACAAAAATTTTGTACAAATAAACACAAAAATAAATAAATTAAAAACATAATAAAAACGTTTGAATTGGATTGGATGTTCTTTGAAGACTAGCTCGTGCTGCTTTTCTTTTCAAAGTACTAGCCAATCCATCGCACGCACCCCTGCCATGTGATGTGGGAAAAAAGTGCAATTCCGCCGTTCAACTCAAATCTTTGTTATAGTGCGTGAGATGAACAAAATTTTTCTTGTTTTTGTACTGTGCACCTGAGTCATCAGAAAAATATATGATTTTATAAATTTTTTTCAAGTTTTCTATGATAAAGGCACTAAATGTTTTTGGAAAACATGAACGGCTATAGTGTTGTGGTTTGTGGTGCAAACATTCTGAAATAATCACAAGACTTTTCACTTGTACATTGCAATTATTATCTCTGTAATAAATTGCAATGGGTGCACTGTAGCCTGATCATCATTCTAGTTTGTTTTATCGTTATTGATTAAACACTCTAATCGATAACGATGAAACAAAATGTAGTCATAGACCTTTTTTTAGCCATTTCAAGTCACGAAAGTCAAATCACAACACATATTGTAGTATTGTAGCGAGTTTCTAGTTTACAAAAAAAGTTTTTTTTTTTAAATATTAAGTTTTTAGGAATCCGAGACATTTTTGATAGTTTTCGAAAAAAATCCGCGACTAGAAATTTTGTTTTTAAAAAAATTCACACTTTCCACAAATTTTCAATTAAAAGGATATGGACCCGAAAACATGAGTCTGCCATGATTTCGAACAAGACACTGAAAAAATTCTTTACTTGGCAGCGTGCTAGACTGCAATTTTAGACACAATTTCACTTGTTTCACGCCGTGCGCTTCGACTCCTCATGCGCTGCGTGACTTACGCTCGAAAAAAATTCGTATTTACCAATCCACAAAAGATACCACTTTTCTGTAAAATGTTTTTGGAAGATAAAAAAATGTAAAAAAAAATAATTTTTTTCATAATCAATTTGAGTTGAGGGAAGAGCATGTTATATGTGTTTAAACAATTTAATTTTTAATAACAATTAACTGTAAACAAGAAAATATTGTTTGCAATATACAGTGAAAGCTGATGTAATAACACTTAAAGCAACACAAGACTGACATTGATCTGATCAGTACAACTGGAGATAACGAATTTTAAGTGGCAAACGTTTTAAGAAAATCTGGTCATATATCGAATATTTGTATGTGGATATTATCGAGAAAAAAATTTTTTTTAACAAAACCATGAAATACGTGTTAAATTGTTTTATGTGTATAAACTGTAAAAAAAGTTTCAGGCAAATTCAAAGTGTGAAGTTTTTTTTCCTAAAATCTGTACGATTTGTAAAAGAATGACCCATATGTATCCTGATAGATAAAAAGTAAAGAATGACAGTCCTACTATTAACGGACTGCACTGTAATTTTAAAAATTAAATTTCAACGGAAATGTTTTTCATGCGCGAAAAAGATTTTTTTCCAATTGAGGGATTGGAGAAAATTGAAATCGGTCAGTTGTGTTTGTGGTCTTTCGAAAATTCGGAAAATGGTAATTCGCAGAGAAACGATAATCTGGAATTTTGTTCAAAAGGAAGTATACATTTTCGGTTATTTGAATTTTCGGTGTTTTTATCGATCGGTCGTATTCGTTTAATGCGATCGCGGTAATTGAGGTTTCGGAGAAATGCATATTCGGACGCTTTTTTTCTCGGTCTTTTGCATTTTTTAGAGTTTCAGGATTCGGATAAATGATAAATTCGGTGTATGAAAAATTCGAAAAAATGAGCATTTCTTTAAAAAATTTATGAAATATGATTGTTTAAGTCTTTCTCAAAGCAATTATGACTGGTTTGGTTATTTTTTTTTTTTTTTTTTCTTAAGGATATTTGACACGCTCAAAGGAAAAATGCAATTAGTAAGGATAGAAAACATGAGGATTCATATAAGTCTGTCTCTCATTTATTGCATTTTTACTCTGAGCGTGTCATTTTATTACTCAGGGTTCTGCGAAGAAAAATTACTTTTATTTCTTAGCTTTGAATTTTTTTCAGAAAATGATCAGTTTTTGTATTTTTTTAGAAAATACAGTAAGTAAACTTAGAATATTCGAAATATTCTACTCCAGTTGCTTGAAATTTTTCTAATTTTATACCCAATTGACACACTAAATTCTAAGAATGTACAGAAATATTTTCAAACACATTCACAGAATATAATAACTTCGCAGAAGTTATCTATGAGGCTAATTTAAAAAAAAAATGCCTGAGAATGTTTGCCGAGAATATTTTGAAGATTTTTAAGAGTATTCAGGTGTATTCCAAGAAAATTGTGTACCAATAGAGTAACGCCTAATTTTTTCGATAGTAATATTTTTTTCAAGTATTTAATGAGGCAATTCGAGACATGCTATAAATTTTTATACGGACGACCCACCACATTCTACATCTCCATCATATTACTCAACTAGGGATGTTCGATACTATTGGCTTCTCTCTCTCGCTAAACGACAGCTATAATAAGCGAGAAAAGGACACAATGCGGTATCGAACATCCCTATACTCAACTAATTTTTCTCCAAATTTCGAAATAATATTCTATTTCGCAATTTCAAAAAAATTCCCATCAAGCAACATTGAATAACTTCAAAGATTCTCTGTTCTCTAATATGAAAATTCAATTGTATGTGAATAAATAACTTGTTCCTGAGTTTTACATCCTTTACAAATTTACAACTCCAAATTACAGAGCCTTAAGTCGACAAATAAAATAGAAATCGCTACAAAGTACTTTGTAAAACGACACAAATTTTTCCGCGAAAACAAGTTGTGAACGTACATTGCTAAAGTAACTCTTTCGTAAAACATGATTCCTGTTTAAAACATTTTTGTTAGATAACTCGAAAACAACAGTAAAAGTGTGCTTTATAGCGAACATTGATCGAATTGATTCCACTAGATGATCGTTTGGTCGTCAAATGGACACACGTTAAAGTTATTGAATTACAAATAACGGACGTTTGTAGTAATTGGTAATAAAATTTTATCGACCCCTTTCTCATATTTTTATCGTTCCACTCAAAACATTCTAATTTTAAAATCGAGTTTACGTCAGCAATTTGAATACTTGGTCTCTTTATGCTTTCCTAGAATCATACATTCAAATGAACTTTATCCGAAGAGTTTCAATTTGACTGTAACCTCCATTTTGCACTTTTTGCAAGAAGTATGACATCGCGAACAAACCATTGGGCTCTCATTTCCATTTAAATTACTTTTAACACGAGTCGTAAATTTAATTATTCTTAACCATGTTCTAGTTTCGAGTATATTTTTTCGACATTTCACACCAGCAGTTTGTTTTCATTGCAAGTTTTACGTGTAAGGTATGAAAAATCCTGCGATATATGTTTAATGCGCATTTGTTCTGGTTATTACGAACTTCCTCCGAGGTGTTTCTTCCCTGATTTTTTACTCTGGGAGGTACCGTGATCAAGTAATGTTTTGTTATCAAACTTATCGAAGCGGAAAACAAATACTTGCCGTTATTACGGTCGTGGAGAAAAACGCTCTTCTTCATTACCAGAAAAATTAGAAAAATAAGGAGTATTCGACAAAAATAAAAAAAAGCAAAAGTTAAAATTTAAGCTAATATTATTTGGTTTACCAACGTGATACTTCATAAATATAGGAAATTTTGAGGAAAGTCGACATCAAGTACTTGAAAAGCTCGAAAAATCAGGGAATCGTATAATTAATGAAGCGCGACAACACCTACTACCCCACTAAACTACGATTAAAAACCCTTGCCTTCGAAGTAGCCCAAGTACCAGAAACAGTTGGAAAATGAAAAAGTACGTGTCGAAGTATCAGAAAAAGTAGCGGAAAGTAAAGACAAATGCGCTTAAGGTCGGAGCATCGAGAGCATGAAGGCGAAATGCGATACCTCGGGTGAAAATCGATCTTTTGGTTTCGCAGCACTACCAATTCGGGGAGGGCCGGTGCATGTTCGGCGGGACATGTTGGTGATGATGTCGATGTTGATGGTGAAGATGATGATCGTTTTGTCGATGGTAGCGCGTCGCGTTCGCGCTGTGGATCGGGTTGGCCGAGGCGGGAGAAGAGGCCAAAGGCAGCGAGTACACCCTCTATAGGGAGTTCGACGGTCGCGAGGTACGCGGGTCATGCAACACAAGCAAAGCACAAACTCTTTTCCTGTCTTTTTTTTTAAATGAACCGATGAAAAAAAAAACGTTCCTCGAAGCTCCGACAAAGAGGCACAAAGTCAATAAAAAAAGAAAAGAAAAAACCGGAAACAAAGACAAACAAACGCTGATACACACTCGGAGAAAAGAATTCCTCGGGTTCGTCATTCCAAAAACATACAAAGTCCAATAAACCAAAGCTCCATAAACGTCGATGAAACTTTTCTCCAGGTGTTACCGTTCATTCCCAAGTTCTTTATTCCACGCGCGAAAGTTTTAGCTTCAAAGGGGAAATGCGTCGAAAAAGCTAATTATTGGAGACGATGCAAGGGGTAATCAAGGCTCCGCACCGGAACAAAACACCCATTCTTCGTGATAATAACCGTGCTCCTTCAGGGAAAAAAACCGGGAGTGAAGGGGAAAAAACGAAAGCTCAGCGTTTGCAAGTTGCAACAGACAAAGGTAGAGACGTAAAAAAGGAGACTCTGTGCGGAAAACGGATGTCTACGTCGATGGAGGAAAAGTTGGGAGATGCCGCGTTACCTTGGTAGTGTGTTTCCTCGATGCTCTGTATAACGTGCAGCTAGCTTGCAACAATGCGAGGGCCACGAGCGCTGCCAGGCAGCCGATAACGATATACAGCTTTGTTGTTCCTAGCAGTAAGTTGGATGTCACGGAATCACGACTCTCGTCGTCGAGATCATCGTCATCCAGGTCATTCACTACGGGACAAAAGACATGGTTGATAAAATCTAGGGATTTTAGTTATAGGGTGGAACGCGATGTTCGTTCTGGGTCTCGTTGCTTGTAAACAAAAGAATCTCACGTGGTGATAAGACTTATGATATCATTACGATGGTATGTAATAAATATAGACACATAGCATTTGATCAATACATTGTGAGTTAGAATCTTTAATCTTTGGATCAACTCGATGAAATGTGACATGCGCATTATAGTTACACTGCGGTACAAAAATTTTTGAACACCAATTGGTAATTAGGTGTCATGCCAGATTTTATTTTTGACTATTACAGAGATTCCAGAAAACATTCTTTACAACTGGTTTACTCTGGATGTAAAAAATTAAGTAGATTGGATAGAATGAAAGATTTACCACAACATTTTTCTGTAAAATACTTTTTTTTTCAGTTCTTTTTATGAAAATATTTATAAGTTTTAAGTAAACGAGGAATCACTATTTTGAAAAACATCCATTTCGATAAATAATCGATTTTGAAATATACATGGTATCCTAAAATCGTCAATCAATTTTTAGAATTTAAAAGCACCCGTTATATCAAGAAATTGGTGTGATTTTTGGTCTTGTTCATAGAAATTTCAATTTGGCTGATATAGATTATCAAGATAAGAATTCCGAATTGATTGAGAGAATTCTTATTAATAATGATTACCTGCTAGTTTTCATGAGGAATTATATAAAGAGGCGTTTATCTCAACTTTTGAACAGAAATAATGTTAATTTAAAGAATTTCAATTATAATTTGACGTAAAAACTAGTGTGAAATTCCAAGATAATTTTTTTTTTTTGGAATTTTGTAATATCAGAGGAATAAAAATATTTGAAAAGAAGCAAAGAAGAATTAAAGAAATTTGATTCGGCTCCGGGTGATCATATACCGAAGAAAATTACATAGTGTAAAATTGTTTAAAAACAAGGTATCAAATATCTTTTGGTACCGGCCATAGCGACAAGTCCACTGAATAAAAAAAAATGACTTTTTGTGTTTTAGATAATTTGAACATGTCAACCGTGAAGCAAATTTTTTTTCTGCAGCCTCAACTTCAAGACGTTGCCATTGCAATTCAAATAAATATCTTATTATCATCGAAATCGTAATTTGTTAATAAAATAATGTAGTTCAACAAACAAAAAGTTTCATTCAAAAATATTCAATAGTTTTTTTTTACAATAACTCAAAAAAGTAGTATTTTCCGGGCCATTTGGGTAGAATACCCCCTTAATCAATGAACGCATTTTTACGAGAAGTGGGGATAGAAATAGAAAAAGATTGACTAGAATTTGACAGAATTTCCTACATATTTTTCTTAGTCGAAGTCTATTGCCACTTTTCACAAAACTCAGAATCAAAAAAGATATTCTAGTTTGAAGTTTCAACCAATCAGATTTCTCAGGTTTCAAACTGGAATATTATTTTTGATTTCAAGTTTTCTGAAAAATCGCAAAGGACTTTCTACTCAGAAAAATATACAGAAAGTTTTGGTAAATTTTGGTCGGTTGTTTTTATTCCACTCCTTGTAAGAGCGCGTTTATTGTTTTAATTAGAAAAAATTATACGTTTAGAAATTAAAGCGTAGAAATATAGAAACTCACTTTCATAAGTCTGGTCGTGTTTAATTATCATTTTCGAAAAAAATTGCAATACTTTTGTTGCCTTTATTTACAGAAATTAGTCAAAATGAATTCGACAATGGAAATTAGAATATTCCTACTCACTATGGAAAAAAAAATTATTTCTTGGCCTCATTCATACTTTTTTCACGAATACTGTCAAACTAGATTAATTGCTTTTCAAGCATTTAAGCTTAAAATAGCATACACAATGGCAAATTAAAAATATGATTGAAAATGTTTGTTACGATTATTGCTCAAATTGTACTAAAATCCTACTATTATTGTTTTAATATGTAATGAAATATTTTCTACTTTTTCTCTTTTAGCATACGATAAATAAAATTCTTGAGAAATTACGCACGGCAGTTTACAAATGATGTGCAATTTAAGTTCACGTCTTCACTGTTTATAGAAACTGCATTTCAGATGCTTAAACGCCAGTACAATGACATTCGATTTCAAGTTATAGGAATCCTTGATATCTTCTTTCATTGGAAACTCGTTACAAGAAGAAAATGTTTTTTTACGTTTGAAAGTCGAAGCTCATGAACTGCAATCCTTTGACTAATTCAATAAACGTATAAACTTGTACAAGAAAGAACGCACGAGCTGGATGCGTTCAATTCCGGATGCAATATCAAAGTTTTATTTCTCGCGCGAGCGATAAAAAGGATCCCGGAGATGGAGAGAGCGCTTTTGTGGGTTTACAGTCCGTTGTTGGATTTATTGGAATCCTCGGGTGAAGTCGCGTAAGAATTTCGCGAGCTATCGACTTAGCTCGCTTCTGATAATAGACAGAAACGCGGGATATTGTAGACATCATTTTTCTACCCCGAGAATATTCACTTCGGTACGATTCTGAGACTTTTTTCTGCATTTTAATCGCATTCGTATTGGCATGGAAACAATTGAATCAAGGGGATGTGAAACATTGAACAGTATTTATTGTATCAACGTTTATAGCTTTTGGCGGAATTGGAGACGCGGAAATAGAAATGCATGTTGATGTCGATGAAGAAAATCGATGGGATTTCCATTGAAATGCTGTGAATTTGTTTTACAAGCATTAGTGATATATTTTTTAAGTTTTTTCATAAGATGTAAATCTGAAAAAAAAAACTATTTTTTCTTTAATAAAAGTTTTCTAGTGCACTTTTATCGAATGCAAAGATTTCAAGTTATTAATGGTTTCGATCGAAATTATGGGGACAAAAATATATTTCACAATAATTTTTTTTCTATGTCCTCGATAAAACGAAAAATTTCTGCACGAGAATCGCGAATCGACAAAAGTCATAATTCGTCAATGTTCGACAGCATCCCCTTTATTCGACTTCCCCTATAAAACTTGTTTACCTTTCTGATTTATTCGGAGTTTTTTGCGCTCTTTCATTTGACAAATTGAATTTCGTCTATCCTTGATCAATCGATCGTGAACAGAAATGTCACGTACGTTTTTTTATCATTGAAGAAACTGAAACGAGGGAATAGGTTATGAGTTATTTACCGCGATGTGCTCTAAGGACGATATAGTGAGGATCGACCACGAGGGCGCCCACTTTTCCGGAATCGAGCGATTGTTTCAAGGCAGTTTCTGCCATCGCTGCCGTGTCAGCGGGTCTCAAGGCCCTGCCTTTCACCTCGTTTTTGTCGACCACTAGATTCATCTTTGCGATCATCGCGTCCTTCCCACTTCTGAAATTACATTTCATATTCATTTTTTCGCGTCGTTCAAATCCTTAAGGTTCAATGAATATTGTAGAAAAAAGCGTTATTGTACAATTCTATGTAAAATCAAAGCATAATCATAATTCTTATTGCTTCATTGCAGTTTCCGTTTTTTCTCTATATCTGATACTTTTTTAATATGCATCTTACTTGTCAAAGAAACAGTTGCAAATTGTTTTTTTGAAAAGTAATTTATTCTTAATTTCTGATAGAATTTTTCTTTATATTTTACCTTTGCAGATCATCAACTCCGATAGCATAAAACCCAGGTAGGGTTTTAAAGGTCGGTTCAAAGCTTTTTGCGATGTTGTTAGTGACAGTCTCGAAATCCGAGCTTCCACGTTGAGGCACTTTATAATTATCACCCAGGTTCAGGAGCTTTACTTCTACGTCGTAATACAGACGTGGAGGGGCTGGCGTCGTCACTGCTTCCTCTTCTGTAATATCCAATTTTCATTTTTGACATACTTCATCCTACAGAGTCATCTATTTTACTTTAACGTGAATATTGAATGGAGGTGGGCTGTTATTAGTGTTTCTAACTGCGACAAAATTTTACTACGTAGCGCAGATAATTTTGTGCTTTGCTTGTTAGAGACTTCAAGAAATGTAAGGATAGTGTTAAACATTATCAACTCAAAAAATTGAAGACTTCAAAATCGGAAGTGACCTTCGAAACGTTACCTTCGCTCCCGCAACTTCTGATGCAAACTTTCTCGGCTGAAACGATCGGGACGATCTCGTGTTTTCGAATTTTTTTGTTGACCGGATTAAAGGCACCACCCTTGACTGGGAACATGAGGTGCAAGCATTGCTCGTCCGTGAAAGATAGATCCCGGTTGTCTTTGGTCATTCTTTTCCTGGAGAAGCTCAAAGTCGTTTCACCGTTTTCGATACGTCCGCTCGCGTTGAAAATATCCTGCGAAGAATCTAAAAGTGGCGGGTTATATCCGTTGACGTACGAGTCCATTACGAAAGCTCGACCGTTGCTCTTGTCGACCCAACCGAGAACCGCGTCCGTTTGTGACTGTTTTGGAAAGATACAAAAGATACGTGTTATTCAATCAAATCATTCGATTTTTAAACGATAACATACTTTTTGAAGATAAAAAAGAATTATTTTTACAGAAATATATCTTTCCGTGTAAAAATCTTTGGACCCTCAAATTTTATAGGGAATGGAAATATAATGCAGATGTATTTGGTCTTTACTTACAAAAACTGTTGGTTATAAAAAATATATTTTGTGATAAAAAATACCAGAATTTGTAGGTATCAAAGAGCTTTTTTGTATCCCCGGTAGTTGGGATAAAAATTTGTTGTTATACTTGAATACATATTTGTGTTCAAAAACTTTTGTACGGCAATGTACCTTTTGTAATTTGTGTAGAGCGAAAACAAGAAAATTCGTATATGTTCGAAAAATGCGTTTTTTGAATTTGGTTTCAAAATACATTATTCTTCGTGATTCGAATCTCGTCATAAAAAAATAAAATCTGATCAAATGAAGAACAATACAACATCGTAGTTGATCATGGTTTAATTTTTATGCAATAATGATAAGAAATTATTGCAAAAATTTTTTATTCAAACTTCATAGACTCACTTACAAATTTCGTTCAGTTTTTAGATTAAAGACTTTTGTTCTTGTTACATTTGAAAAAAAATGTAAATTGTTCGAATTTAAGAAATTTTATAATTCATAACTCATACCATTTTTTCGTCTTTAGAAAATCCAACTCCGGTCCAGGAATCCGTATTCTTTGTGACTATGGTAAATGTTATAGAATCCTGTAAAAAAATTGGGTGTGAATAATCGAAAACATATTTTACGCAACTTGAAGTTTTCGATTTCTCGCCCAAGTTGCGGATAAAATCAATAATACATTGTGGAAACCGCGAAAAGGAAATTCTTATCGCAATAAAATGTAACTTTTCTCTTGCATGGTTCGTTTTTAGAAGAAAAACAAGATTGTGATGCCATTGAAAAATCAAATATGTCTATATTTAAAAAAAAAAAAATATATTCGAAGAACTGGAAATGTTTTTGCATAATGGATTTTTTACGTGATGTTTTTTTCTTTTTTAAACTAGAAAATTTTTAATTTCTGACTATACTCCTGCAAAAATCTGTTAAAATAAAAAAAAAAAAATTCTCGTATAATGCATTCAACGAAAGAAACGTTCGTGTTGATTTTTTTGTGTTTCAAGTGCGCTTTTGCATGGAATATTTGAAATTTATTTAGTCTTCAAGTGTTTTTTTTTTCCAGAAATCCTCTGGAGGTATTAAACAATTCCTCATATTTTTTAGCGTTTACCTAATTGATTGTTGTAATATCGTTCTAGAGTTTCTTTGATGAACTTGTTTTGCCTGAATTGGAATGTTTTTACGGATTCCAATATAATATTTTGATTCTAGAGCAATGTTCGAAGTACGCACAATAAAACTCGTTAGGGCTCTTGAAATATTTTGATATAATAAAAAGTACTCTCCGCGTTTCATACGATTTCCGATAACTGTGTAAACTGTTTTCTCATTCCACTGTATAATTTTGACATACTTTGAATGCAGATAATTTTAATTTAATTAAACCGCTCGGAATGCATAGCAAATGATTTCGTTTTTCATTATTTTATGCAATGCATTGAAACGTTCAACTAACTTCTATAGTTTTTTGCTTACTATTGAAATTTTTCCGACTCTTGAAAAAAAAGTTAAGCGAATACAAAATTTCTCAGCATACACAGTGCGTCCATTAAGTTTCGAGACTGATTCCATTAATCGCAAAATAAACAAGATATCTCGAGTTTTTCAAATTTTTTATTCAAAGTATT
>JAPYZL010069324.1:0-10950 GCA_030522825.1 Platygaster orseoliae | reverse complement strand
TTTTTGAAATTCAAGTCGAAAAGTCCTTTGCCACTTTTTAGAAAATTCAGAAT
This sequence comes from Platygaster orseoliae, assembly GCA_030522825.1. NCBI lineage: Eukaryota > Metazoa > Arthropoda > Insecta > Hymenoptera > Platygastridae > Platygaster > Platygaster orseoliae. Next base: position 10,897 of record JAPYZL010069324.1, on the reverse strand, counting down.
CAAAAAATTTATTCAAGTTTGGAATTTAAACAATTAATGTGCTCCCACGACAAGTGGAAATAAAAAACCACGGACTAAAATGTACTGAAATTTTCTTCTAATTTTTCTTGATCGAAAAGTCCTTTGCCACTTTTCGCAAAACTGAAAATAACAAAAAATTTTCGAAGTATAAGTTGCAACCAATCAGATATCTCAAATTTCGAACTCGAATATCTTTTTTGATTTTGAGTTTTGTGAAAAGTTGCAAAGGACTTTTCGACTCGAAATTCAAAAAATAATATTCGATTTCTTTTTGGCACGAGGATTTTGGTACCGCCTGTATATGATTTTGGAAAATGGTTTTCATATAATCTGTTCGATTTGTCGAAGTTACTTTTCCTTTTTGATGCGATTAAACAGAAGCCTTTGATTGTATGTAGTGTCCAAAGTTAATTTTTTTAATTTCCAATACTCCTCAAACGACACGAAAGCTTTTAAAAAATCAGACAATTTTTCAAGAATATGTCAGTATGCTTTCGTCGGTAATGTTTCAATCAAACGATGCAACAAATCACAAATGTGTTTACAACCTTTCTTATGAAAGATTTCTATAGAAATATTATCTGAAGTATATATTTTGAAGAATTTCATTAACAATATGGTTGAAACCTTCGTCTACGGTAAAAAAAACACTCTTGTAAATGTAACTGTAAAAATAGTTTTTACTGCATTCAACTGACACGTTTCAATAAAAATATTTACAAAACTGGTATACAATTTTTTAATAAAACGTTTTCACAACGTAATTTTTGAAAGGTATTTAATTAGTTTCGCTCACAATATTTCAGTAATTTTTAGTTTGAAGGTTGTCTAATATACACAGTGTACCAAAATCCCCGTACCAAAAAGAAACCCAATATTCCTTAATTTCAAGTTGAAAAGTCCTTTGCCACTTTTTACAAAACACAAAATCAAAAAAGTTATTCAAGTTTGAAATTTAAACAAAAAACCCACTCATACGAGGAGTGGGGATAAAAACCACGAACCAAATTCAAACCAAATTTTCTTCATATTTTTCTTAATCGAAAAGTCCCTTGACACTTTTCACTAAAATCAAAATGAAAAAAGATATTCGAGTTTCAAATCTCAGAAATCTGATTGGTTTAAAGTACTAAATCGAATATCTTTTTTGATTTTGAGTTTTGTGAAAAGTGGCAAAGGACTTTTTGATTCGAAGTTCAAAAAGAAATATTAGATTTATTTTTGGTACGGGTATTTTGGTACACCTTATATTTCATTTGAAACAATTCAGTTGAAACATTTTAGCAATGTTTGTTTTGTTAGATATCTGACTTATTTCATACGAAATGTTTCAGTAATGCTTTTTTAGGGAAGATTCTAATATCTTGCATTGAAAATATTTTGAAAAATTTTCAGCAAAACTTTTATTCAAAATTGTCTTCGACCTTCTTTTAATATATATAGAACGTTTCAGTAATGCTTTTTTTTAAAGTTGTCTGACACTTTTTATGCGAAACATGTCAAATGTAATTTTCGGAGCAAAAAAAAAAGATACAGTTAGAAATATTTCTGGTAAGCATTCTGAAAGATATATAAAATCTTTTAAAAAGATATTTCAAAGCTTTTGAAAGGTTTTCAAAGGCTTTATAAAATCTTAATTCCGAAATTCTGACTGACATTTTGGATTTTAAAAACCTTTGGTACACCTTTTAAAAATACTGTTGAAAGCTTTCTGAAAGATGCAATATTTCAAGCGAAAGCTCTTACAAATGTTTCTAAAAGGTTACGTGCCGATTGGGTCCCAGAGAGCTATTGTTTTCGAAAAAATTTTTTTTTTGATTCTTATAGTTAATTGCATAAATTTTATTCAGCTCTAATAATTTATATAATTCTGATGATTTTTTTTTAGTAACTGGACATATTTTTAAACTCCATAGACTTATATAAAATTTCTTTTTTTCTGGCTTTTTAAGATTTTGTATATATCTACACATGCAAAACCACGGATAAAAATTTACTTCAATTTTTTACACATTTTTCTTAGTCGAACAGTCCTTTGCCACTCTTCACAAAAATCAAAATAAAAAAAAATGCGAGTTGATAGTTTAAACCAATCAGATTTGTTAAATTCGAAATTTAAATGTTTTTTTTCATGTTGAGTTTTGTAAAAAATAAGAAATGAAAAATTTAATAAGAATTGAATAAGAAGTCCATGGTTTTCAGTTAATACAGTAATTTCCGGACACTCTGTATTAATGTAATTGAAGGTGCATTGAGCCTAACGCGTTATCTGCGTGACCCCTCGTATCTTAGAAGATAAGGGAGGGGATGACTAGTGCCGCTCGGCCGAGTTGCGGCGAAGATTTAATCCGAAACGAAATTTGGAAATCTCGATATCTTGGCCTCCACTGGTCGGATTGACATCGTTTTTCGCGGAAAACATTCGTAGATCTTCAGCGCTATAGCTGAGCTAAACAGATTATTGAAAATGTTGCGACGTATAAGCTATAAGAATCAAAAAATTTTTTTCGTTTCATTGAAAAACCAAAAATTATCATTTTTGGATTTTACGAATAACTTATTGAAATGATTTACAATGTTCCTGACCATGAATGTACAAGGTTTTTTTCGAAATCCGAAAATTGTTATTATTATTTTTCAATGAAACTTAGAAAAACTTTGTTGATTTTCAAGCTTATATGTCGCAACATTTTCATCTATCTGTTTTGCTCAACAGTAGTACTAAAGATCTGCGAATATTTGCACGAAAAATAATGTCAATCTGACCACAGGCAGTTAAGATTTCGCGATTGCCGAATTACGTTCCGGATTGAATCTTCGCCACTACTCGGCCGAGCGTGGCTAGTCATCCCCTCCCTCTTGCCTTCTAGGATACGAGGAGTTAGGTGGATATCGCGTCATGCTCGGTGCATCTGTAACGAAACAAGCCTTCTCTATGTGTAGTGTAGCGCAGTAGCAGTATAATCTCTCTTTACGTCGAATCCCTTGATCATGCCGTAATTTACGAAAAATATTTTAATAGCTTCTTGGTTTTGTTTCAGGCTCACAGCACTTAAAAAGAGTGCAACATTCGATGCCGATTCTGGATACAGGCCCCAGAATATAGAGTCTGGCCGTCGGCCTTAGACATGGCCGCCGTTTTTCAGTGTGTATGTGTATAATACGTATCGATGTGGATGCGTATGCGTATGCGGAAAGGAAAGGTATAACATACCTGTCTTTTTCTAACTCTTGGCATACTCATAAGGGCTCGACCAGGTCGAAGTCGAATGGTCAAGTTCTTGTGTGGAGGCCCTCTCAGTGGCTAAATGAATTGAGCCCTAAACATGGCCGCGCCAATAGAAGCTCAGACGCAAATGGCCAGACTCTGTATTCCAGGGTCTCTAATTCTGGAGAAGCTGAATCGGCAAGTAACAATTCATGTAATGTAATAGATGTAAACATCGATGAGAGTCGTGAATATCGCTCGCCACAAAAGATCTTAGATCCTTTATCTCCTGTGCATGAATCATATAAAGGAGATTTAAGCGGCGCATGCAGGCCAGATAAAGGCCTAGCTGATGTATGTTTAAGCGATGCGAAAAAGAATGCCAGTTCTTCATTGAATAAGTCTACGAGTAGATGGCTTGCATGTCCATTACAGTGGAACGACTCTCACGATCGAAGTAATCAAAATCCACTGAAAATGCATGATTATACTTTGAAGGATGCATGTAGTTTGTTATATGCCCGGGAAAAAATGCATGTTGTCCCGGATATTGCCTGCATTTCAAGACGCACTGAGGTAACTGAACAACCCAGTGATGTATTTGATACTTTCAAATACTTAACAACGTCAGCAGAAGGTAAAATCTCACCTACTAAGGCATCAGAGAACAAATGTGACACAGATCACTTTTCTCTGAACATAAGAGGCCGCTGACGAATTTTGAAAAATCGCATTATAGTTGCGATTACAGTATCGCTTCGAGGAGACACTTGCATGTTAGTAATAGAAATGTTGAAAATCAGTCTGGTTGTGATGCGTCAGTCATGTCGACCAAGTCGTTAAATTTAGAAAAGACCCTCAGACGGGTAAAAGATGCGCTATCGAATAACTGTTATGATATTACCAATAAAGTTTTTTTTGTCGCAACTAAGTATGTTTCATTGGCTCACCTTTCACAAGAGCAATAAACAGCAACGTGATAAACCGAAGCAAGTGATTTTAATATCAGGTGTGACAGCAAAGTTACTTTCTTGTGCAAAAATTCATTGGTTTGTTGTTTCAAGGGAGTAATTGTTAACTTTGAAAAATATGAACGTCAGCGTATGTGTCTTCAATGTGCCACAATCAGACATGTCGGGCGAGAATATGTAAGGAATAATGCCTTTCACATTATTCTCAAGTTGAAATTTCAATTTATCAGATTAGTTAAATTTCAAACTCGAATACCTTTTTTAATTTTGAGTTATGTGAAAAGTGTTTAACAACTTTTTAGACTAGGAAAAACACGGAAAAAATAATGATAAATCTTGGTACATAGTTATTTTCCTCACTTGTCAAAGAAATGATTTTTTTCCATTGATTAAGAAATAAATGAAATGTTTTGAAAACCGATACTGAAACACGAGAACCTATACAATTTTTTATATATTGTTATTTACGAAAATCAAATCAAGTATTATAGAAACTGAAAAAAATGCGCGCTGAGCGCTCCTACTTTTTTATATCTAAAGCCCGCATCATACGATGCGATTTTTGCTGCTGGATTGCTTGCGGGGAGCTGTGCGTGCTACTTAGTGAGCTGCGCTGCTAGAAAACTCGGTGAGTGGGGGTATTGCTGCTGGACGCGCGGCTTAATTTCAAAGATAAGTCGGGTGCTATTTTCAGTGTAAGTTTTGCTTGCGGGCACGGTCAACGACCAATCAGCGTACGAGAAAATACCGCTTGGCCCAAATGATTTTGATTTCTATAAAAAAAGGCAAAATTTATATAAAAATTGAAACTTTCGTAAAATAATTCCGTTTTTTTTAGAGTCGACTTTATAAAATGTGTTTTTTTTTAGAGAGACAGTTTTATAACAAACTGTAAATGTTTTTTGAAAAATATTTGAACCCTGTACGTTTCTTATAAAATTTTATATTTGTATAAAAAATGTTCCAATCTTATGAACAATATTGAATTTTTATGAGTTTCTTTAAAATATAATTTTTGTTTCGCATACAACAAAAATTCCGTGAAAACTAGTGATTGAACTTGCAAGGTGTGAACAAAAATATCAACGCACCCAGCACAGTCGCACGCATGCTAGCAGCACGAATGTTGTACCTGTCTTAGCAGCACCAATGTTGTCAATAAGTTCGAAATTCGCCGGTATTTTCTATAGAGCTCAGGGTGTTTGAATTTCCTGTAGGTCTTCCATGCTCTGTGCTTCCACTTCACCATTTTTTTCAAAGCAGAAGTGAACCAAGCTTTGTTTAATTTAGTAGTTTTCAACTGGAGTGGAGCGGCTGAGTCGAGGAGTGACAGCAAACGCCTGCTATAGATATCCCAGTTCACTACAATAGTAATGTCTTCCTGCAAGTCTGCACTGTAGTCAGGTGTAGAAATTAATTTCTTCAACAGCAGAGCGAAAACAGCCGTTTCCCATCTGCGAATGGGGCTTGAAACTGATCGTTTCCATGTCCCAATCCGAGATACGGGATCGTATCGAAAAAATCGGAAATACGGGAAATGCTCTCTTGTGAGAGAATTGACAAAAAAAATTGTCCGGGTTGGGTGTTGAACTCGGGTCGCCCGGGTGCGGAGCATGTGACTTAACCACTACCCTGATGAACCTAATATATGTGCGACTGATAGGAACTTCGTTCATTGACGCGCTCTACATACGTAATAAATAGATCTTAACATTTTGTTTAATTTGTTTTTTTCAATCATTATATTAAACTACTTTTCGATAAATACATTGGTATCACGTTACTTTACAATTCATTGTTATTTTATACTTTATCAACCTTACTAAAAAAATGTGAAATAGTTATTTCATTGCAAATAGAGAATGAATTTCAAATTCAAAATATCTTAGTTTTTTCATACAGCTGTTCCATGTAATATGAAAATAATTTTTCAATTTGTTTAATTTGCTTCCCTTTTGACTATTTTTCCATTCCTTTAAATTTGTTCGATTAACAAAATCGGTTTATCCTTATCTTAATGTTACATTTACCATTGTCATTGTTACATATTTTATAAATATCATTAGATCTTCGTCGTTTACTTTATTATGTAATTCTTAAAAATTTTATTTAACTAAATTACTTTTATTTCGGTGATTGTATTGTTTTCTTTTTCTGTTTTTGATTGGTTTTATATATATATATTTTTTTTTGAGATTCTTGAAGAGAGCAAGTCCAAAGTGAAACCCTGTTAGCCTGCATTATTGTTTTTTTTTTGTCATTTTTTTCCAGCATGAACTAAATTTTACTTGTCCCGGGGCTTCGCCCCACTACCCCCACCAGGGCTCTGCCCCTGGATCCCGTCGGAGGGCTCTGCCCCCCGAACCCTCCTAGCGGTCGCCCCAACCACCTTGAACCCTGCCCCGCTTCACCCAAATCACTTTCAACCCAACCGCACTGTATGCCATAATGGGCTGTATTTTAAAATAAAAATCAAACTCCCGCGGCTCAATTAAGCAAATATTTCAAACATCTTAGCCGCTGTTTTCTCACTGTGTTGAAGAAAATAGTATGTGCACCTCGGTCAAACCGATCGTTCCAGCCTCGTATGAGGTTGAGCACCTTGGCGAGAAAACGATCGGTTTGACGCTCAGTACACAAATAACTATTTCGAAGTACGTCGTAGTCAGCACGAAAGTAATTTCTCCTGTATTAATGGATTTTGTGTCTTTGATTGAAGTCAGCTTGGATACTTAAAATGATGAAAACGTGATTGCTCTGTCCCAGATTAGGTCTAAATATTAACGGTGATAAAAGATAAATATCATTAGACAACAGTAAATCTGGTGTGGAAGGGTTCTGACCAATTTTAAAACGAGTAGGTTCTGACACCAGCTGAGTCAGGTCGATGCCATTGTAAGTTTCTACAAAGTCTCTTTCCACTCCTGATAAGTGTTGAAGGGTTGAGATTGGCCAATTCACACCAGGAAAGTTGAAGTCACCAGCGATAATAACGTCACAATTCACCATGTTAGCCTTGCGAAGGCGTTAAAAAAGTGCATAATCCATGTCTCAGGATCTATGTAGTATTCACTGTGTCAGGTGATCTACATATTGCACCAAAAAAAATCCACGTCACTGATCCAAACATTAAACCTGATAATCCTCGGTGTACCACATACATATTTGATGGTTGCACTAGGATCGGGTCGATTTCGTTCTTCAAGTTCATCACGAAGTTTCATCAACGTGTCTCTGTGTGCTGGATTCTGGTCGTTCACCACCTTGATAGAGCCAGGTAGTTTCCAATTTGCCTTCAGAATAATAGTCGCTAAGCTGGGTGAAGTCAAGGTAACCTTCAGAGGCCTAGGTCTAACATCAGCGCCTGTGACTCTCTTTTTCCCCAGTCAGTTGACTCTGAGTATTTATTTTGGAGTGTTCTATGAAGAAGATTCTTTAATGTCGAAGATAATAATATTATTGGCTCTCCGTTACTGTTCCAGCATTTCTGATATGTCAAGCTCGCTGTTATCATAATTCTGTAGCCTTGAGTTCATCTTCTCGTGTGGTTGCTTGTTGTCCGCCTCCACAACATCGATTTTCTTGACCAGTTGTTTGTTAATTTCGCCAATCTTTTTCTGGGCCAAGGTACAAGATGAAATATTCTTCTTACATGAGTCGGTATCTATGGACACTGTGTTTTGGTTGACCTTAATTTTTTCGATTTCTTGTTTACAGGTAGATACTTCAGTTCACAAGGGCTCGAAACATGATTTTCGTGACATCAGAATCTATTTATCTCTCGACTCTTTCCAAACGTAGTTTCTGAGTAGAATCAAGGTCTTCGCGAAAATCATCCAAATCTTTTTTGTTTTGGTCTCGCATTTATGAAAATTTCCGCCTTATTTCCGCAAGAACATTATTCAGATCACCTATAGAAATTGTCACATCAGACTCAGGCTGTGGATGGGGTGCAGAAACCTCAGCTGAAGTAGAGGGCTGGATCATCTCGGCGACAGAATCAACGATGCAACAGGGAAATTAGTAAGATCGGATTTAGACATCTTATTCACCTTTTTTCCACAGCTTCGACGGTATCTCTTTTGGCGATTTCCGCAAATAATGACTTTGCGACGAGTGTTGCTGTCACAAGCAGAGCATTCCATGTAGGCGTAATAAGAGCGTAAATGTCTCGATGATCAATGTGTGCACACCAGTGCGCGATTGCGTGCATCACTCAATTCAAGAACAGTATGAAAATGTAAGTGCGCGACTGCGTGTGTCACTTACGATCGGAACGGCTGATGTGTGTACACAAGTGAGCGATTGTGTGCGCGACTTTATCTATATGCAGTATTTGAACTCGGTAGTTCTAAAAAAGGACAGACTTATACATGTACATAAGTCTGTCCTTTTTTTGTCCTTTTCTGTCCTTTACCGAGTTACGAACGCTGTCTATGTGAGTGGTAAAGAATGTCAGTGCGCGACTGCGTGCGTCACTTACATTCGAAGTAGTGAAAGTGTCAGCAGACAGCAATACGAGAACTCGGAACGAGAGCGCGAGGAAGGGAGAGAGAGAGAGAAGTAAACGCATGCGTCGCACAGGTCGATGTCAGCTGTCGGCAGTGATCATCGCTGTCGAACGCCGAGACTCCCTGCTGGTTTCACTCCGATATGATTCTAGCGAGTTGGAGAGAGAAGCGACGAACTTGTTCGTTTTGACCGCGCGCAAGGGACGAATTCCGCGAAGTCGCGTGCCCGGATGTATCTTATCACTTTTATTTTGGGGAGAGCTAGAAGATAGGCGAGTCCCTTTAAAACCTGTTTTTTTCGTTTTCACATGATTTTTTCATTTTCCTCGTTCTGGAATTTCTGGATGTTTTCGGAAATTTTTAACGAGAAATTCGTTTTCGCGTTTTTTTTTTTTTTTTTTAATTCTAATAGTCTCAACTGACATATTGATTGGCGTTTAAGAATTTTATTGGTTTTCATCTAAATTCTTCAAATTGAACAAAATTTGGAGTTTTCAATTTTAGCAAATCAAAAAAAGCAAAAATCTATAAAACGACATGAAAATCAACAAAATTCAATTCTATTATCAAAATATGATAATTGAAATTAGAAATATATAATTAAAAAATTATATTACTTAAAAATTTAAAATACTAAAACATTGAATAATTATGCTCTGTACACGGGATCGTCAATTAACAAAGACTTCAAAATCCTGAACAAAATATATTATTCTAAAAATCCACCACAAACAATTTTCTGCCCATGCCCAATTAAACAATCCGCTTTTATTTATAAGATTGAAAAAAATATCATACTTCATTATGTATATATTATTATTATATGTGAGATATCGATTAACATTTAAAAATACATCGAAGTATTCAAGTCCTATTATTGAATAAAATGTCTTGAAATGAAGAAACTAATAAATACCAAATTTAGTTGATTCAACACTTGAAAATTTTTTTTATAAGTAAAAAAAAATTGTTGTTCCTTGATGCACTTCGATTTGCAATAAATACAAGTCAAAGGCGACAAAGAACATTTTTATCTAGCATCATTTTCATTAGGGGAATAATCATTAATTAATTATTTCCCACATATAATTGTAAAATGCAGATTTGAAAAGAAAAAATATTTTAACTTTAATGATAATTGAGCTCAGAAATTTCTCATGACGAATGTTCAAAATAAGCATTTAGCTCACTTAGCTATAGTAACAATCAAATATTATTTCAAAGTAGCTTCAGTTTCTAGATTTTATTGGATTGATTTATAGATATTCCGAATTTTATACTCAAAACTGTAAATTATTATGGATTATTTGCACTGAAAAACATTTTTAGAACATTTATTATAGATTTTTGTATGTCAGGGAATCATAGTATTTCGTATTAGATTAATGAATTTCAGTGTAATTGGAGTTTTTTTGCATAGGATTAATAATACTTAGAACATTTTCTCGTTTTCATCGATTTTTAGATAATTTTTTAAAATGTTATGCTTTGGGATTACAAAAATTTAAAGACTTTGTGCAATTGCATATATCTTAAAAAAATTTATCTTGCGTTTATATCTTTTTCATTTTCTTTCAGCATTAATAAAATTTCGTACAATCAATTAGTTATTTCGTAAATATCCATCTGGATTTCTTGAATCTGATGCTCTTCAATTACATGTTGTATAAATTTTTAGTATAATATTAGATATTTCAAAAAACAGTAATTTCATTAATTTGTTAGACTTGTATTGAATTACTATATTCCATATTATTTTGTGTTCTGTTTCTGAATACTTAAAATTTGTAACACTTTTTTATACAGTTCCCTAGAGTATTCAAAGTTGACAAAAACAATAGAAGTTGGTAGGAACGCTCCGTAGTCTAAAAAAACAATAGCAGTTATTGCAATCCAAAAAAACGAGTGGTTTCATTGTGCCTCTAAACGCTGGTTTCTATAAAATAGTTAAGGTACTAGCTATTTAAGGCCAGGTTCCTATGAGAAACGTGTTTTTTTATTTCTGATTCCATTTATTGTTCAAACAATATTTCAAAATAAAACTTTTTACAGATTATTGCACATATCTTAAACTATTAAAAAAAATGTTTCTTTTTTTTTTATTCATTATGGCGGCTCTGAAAAGTGCTGATTAAACTCGTCCGATTTGTTACTGGTTTACACGATTTCTTGGAAACGAATCATCG
>JAPYZL010069320.1:0-14609 GCA_030522825.1 Platygaster orseoliae | reverse complement strand
ATTAGTATTAGTATTAGTATTAGTATTAGTATTAGTATTAGTATTAGTATTAGTATTAGTATTAGTATTAGTATTAGTATTAGTATTAGTATTAGTATCAGTATCAGTATCAGTATCAGTATTAGTATTAGTATTAGTATTAGTATTAGTATTAGTACTTTTTCAAGAAATTCTACTCATTCATGGGAGTTTTAGGAACTAGAAAATTTCCTTTGCAAGTATGTCAATTTTCCTTTACTTTCCTAAAAAATTCTGGACATGAATGAAAAACATTCTATTTGTGAATGAGAAAAATTTTACGCATTTATGGAAATTATATAAGAGAGTATAATAATTTTCTATGCAAGTATGTTACTTTTCCCATACTTTTCTGAAAAATTCTATTTATGTATGAGGTAAATTCTACACATTTATGGGAATTGAACAACAAAGTATGGAAAATTTCCTATGCAAGTATGTCACTTTTCCCATACTTCTTAAAGAAATTCTACACATGTATAATTACAGACCAAAGTGCATAAAATTTCTGATTCATGTGTAGGATAAAAACTTCCCATAATGTACGTGATGTTTCTTTTACAGTGTGGGAGAAAAACCCATTACGGATTGGGTTTTCTTACTTTTTTTCGACTTGAAAGCTGTAAATCCGCGTCCATGTTGAAAGAGAGTTGAGCGCGCACCCCGTAGTCGAGGACGCGCATCGATCCGAGGCGTCGCGACGCCTGGCCTCTTCTCGGGCATGTGTTCCTCCGCGAATTTTCAGACGCACCAGTCACCATTGACACCACCACAGCTTCGTCCCACCAAAACGCGCGTTACAAAGCATCCCCTGTTTCACCGGTTTCACCGGCGCCAAACGAGGTCTTGACTTCATTAGCGTGTCGCGATTCCTTCGGCATTATCTTCCGTAATTGTCAATTCTGATGTCTGAGCACTTTTTAACCAACTCAATCACGTCGCAAATTACCGTTTTACTGATAGTACAATTAGGGGTTTCTACCCTTTGAATTGCAAAACGTTTAAGGGAGGTTTACAAACTTTTTTGAGATGATTGAATGATGAAGAATTTTAATAAAATATGATCTATGATATGTAAAGAATGGTATTAAATAAAATAATAAATAAATAATAATTAAAAAATAATCCACATTCCAGGGATTGTAAATTAAATATTTAATTTTTATAGCAAAAATTGGATGAATCGACAAAAATTTAATGAAAGATGTTTTTTGAATAATTTTCCTTCTGGAATCGCATTGAAAAAAACACTATTACTCCCTATATAAAATGAATTAATAAATTCTATCAATCTCAACTGAGATTATTGATAGTATGTTTTTTTTCTATTTCATTTGTTTTTCTAAATTTTGGTTCTTTTAATCGATGGATTTTCTAGAATACTTTGTTCTATATCATTCGCTTTTCTAAAATTTGTGCATCGTATTATGTAAAAGTTTAATGTAAAATTTGTATAACAATAATAATGTAATTTTTATATTTTCAATTTATATTAGGTATTTAATATTCAATATATTATTAAATTTATATTATATGAATAATAAAGTTTTATTATATTTAAATTAATTTCTATATTTATGTGTATTATATATTTTTTAATGTTGTATTTCGATATTTGACTTTTATATTTTATCCTTATTTTAGAAGAAGTGAGATCCTAAAAAAAAGTTTTTAGAAATTTCAGAAACAGTGAAATAGTATAGAAACAAGAATTTTTAGAACATGGTTTGAATTAGAAAAAATTAGTTTAAAAAAAGGAAGATATTGAAAAAAAAATGTTTTTTATTTCTGCCAGTAGAAAACATATTTCAGAAAAAGTTACGATTTCTATTTCTTCTTGAATCGCATCGAAAAAGTCCCTATTCCCTATGTAAAGTGAAAATTCACTTCAAAAATTTATTTTCATATTTAAGCGTACTATATATTTTTTTATTTTATATTTTAACATTTTATTTTGATATTTTATTCTTAAAAATGAAAATTCAGTAAATTAAAAATTATAAATTAATATCAAAAAATTGAAATTATTTTCTTTATTTATTAAAATTTTAAAAGTCACTTTACAAATTCATTTCTATATTTATTTGTATTATACATTTTTTTATGTTATATTCTCACATATTACTTTTATATGTTATTCTTATTTTGGAAAAAGTGAGATTCTAAAAAAAAATGTTTTAGAAAATGGTTTCAATCAGAGAAAATTATTTCCGAAACAGTGAAATATTAAAAAGCATTTTTAGAAAATGGTTTGAATAAGAGAAAATTATTTTATAAAAAGTAGGATATTATTAGAAAATTTTTTTTTCAATTTTTGCCAGTAAAAAACATATTTCAGAAAAAGTCACAATGCCTATTTCTTCTAGAATCGCATCGAAAAACTCTCTATTCCAAAACACAAATCCACAAATTGAAATATCTGAATTTTCATAATGAAATCCACGAGTGTGCGACAATTTTTTGCAGCTTCCCGAAGCTCGGGTTTCGTCGAGCGCCGTCAGTTATGGCCGCGTTAATGTATGCCTCTCCTGTAAAAACAGTTATTATTTTTACGTCGATTGTTCCATCGTCTACGACCATATGGCCGCGTTCTTTCCTTGTCCTTCGACCCTTTTTCTCGCTCCAACGTATTCTCTTTCGCCTCGCAAATTTGCATATGGGAACGAATCGCTGCCACGCGGGATCCGCAGGTATTTTTCGCCGGTATACGCGCGTGTAAAATGCGCACCGTGTTAAAATGAAGTGGCCCCGCGCATTAATAAATGCACAAAAGACTCGTGACGGGTGTTTGTGCATGCCGGAGCGAATATAAATTCGATCAAACGAGTTTCCACGGCCGTTTCGTTGATACTTATTGGCGAAACAAAAAGTGGAATTTATTCATTTGAGGGGATGAATGAAGGATGAATATACAATTTTTTTATTTTTAATATGCTTTTGAAAAATTTTTTGTTGTACAAATAGATTTGGGAATAGGGACCTTGCATTTTTTCTAAGGTATCATTTTTTTTACTGATGTCGTAAAATAGACCAAATAAATAAATATTAAAATACGGATTGAAAGTTTGAAAAAATTCAAACGTAATTCAAGCGTGACGAAACGTTTCTGATTGGTTCACGCTCCCGCGCCATGTTGTGACGTCAGTGGTTCATCGAAACATCTAATGTCTACATCAGTTTACATTGAATCTTTGATCGCTGTGTAATTTTATGTATGAATAATAGTTAAAACAAAAAAAAACTATGAAAATAAAATTGGAGGAAGGTTTTTTCAAGGCAAATTCGATGAATTTTCCGAAAGTGATAGTGTCCATGGTATTTGATTTCATGACGAATCATGATTGTTTCAATGTATCAGAAATGCGAGGTGTCAAAACAACCTTGTAAAATATATTGTTGGATGTTTTTTATAAATACATATTTTGTAACATGTACTTGCGCAATTGTCAAGAATGATTGGTATTGATTTTTTTATTTTATTAATGAAACAGAAGAAAAAATAATGGAAATAAATTGTTTTTACTACGCAGCTTCGGCAGGTATACATTATAATGTTTCATAAATTATTAAATTTTTATATGGAAAAACATGTAAACTTCATTTGAAAAATCCAAATTAATTAATTAACTATGATTGACGAATTAATAAAACAACAAAAAATACGAAAAATCAACAAAACTGAAATATAACTCAAAATAAATTTGTATAAAAAATTATAATATGACGAAAATAATATAAAATTAAATAAAATATAATGAAACTTAAATAATAAAAACAATCTAAAAAGATAAATAATAAAAATATTGAAAAATGAAAATAAAATAAAACAAAAATATAATATATTCAATCAGTAAGATTAAAATATGAAATATGTAAAATCAATACAAAAATATGTCACGAAAAAAAAACAAATATAATACAAAAAAATGTTGTAATGGTAAAAAATGAAATAGTAAAAACAACGAAATAATTAAAAGCGAAAGTAAAAATCAAACTTAAATTTGATGAAATAGTGTAAATTGAAATAATTAAACAACCATAACTGAAAATTCATACACTGTGACAATTTTTACATAAATTATAGGAAATTTTTATATTTATGGAAGAATTCTCATACAAACTCTAGTAACTTGAAACCTTATAAAATCCTTATAAATTAATGAAAATTTTATAAGGAATTTTATAATCTATAAGGATTAGGAAATTTTATAACATTTTTTTTATTTGGATTTTATAAGGTATATTAGGTTTCAAGTTACTACGGAAATATATATTATTTTAAATAATATTTTTATTATCATTATTTTATTCTAAAATAAAAGTCGATCAATTCACAACAAAAACCACATATTTACTAATGAAAAATATTTACACTGATTTTTTCGCAATTAAATAATTTTTACAAATCATTTTGTCGTATTGCTACTGCTTTGAATATTTAATTATAATAATTTTTGTTTTTTTTATTGATAAAAATCCCAGCTGAATATAATTTTTTTGGCATCTCTCGCAAAAGGTAACGTAGAAAATCTATTTTGCAACCCCTTCAACCCCAAGTTTCGATCGAGCCCTATTCGAGCTTTTTTAAGAGGCGCCATCAAATGAAATTCTCCACAAACTTCTCCCCAATATTATCGTCGATAAAATATTTTGTATCATTAATAATTTTTGCTAAAATCGTTAAAAAATTATTTAAGTGTTTCTTTGACTCAAAAATTACAAATTTACGTATATAATTTTGTATTTTTTTACAAGCGGAATGTATAAACTGAATATAAGGAGTGAAAATAATCTGAACTCGGTAAATTATTTCACAAGGTAGATTTACGACCTGGTGGTAAGAAAAAAATTTTCTTTTTTTTAGTTTTATCTATTTTTTTTGTAACTGAAATTTTTTAATAGTAAAAAATTTATATTTCCCTTGTGCAATTGAAAAAAATAAAATAAAACTGATATGAGAACACTTTTCAGTATCTTGTTCAAAAAAAATTATTTTGTAACATTTCCAACGTTTTTTATTTCTAAAAAGAATTTTTCAAAAATTATACACTTATTAGATGATTCTGATTTTATTGAATATAATCATTTTTCAACATTAAAAAATTTACAGACAAATTTTTGATGACAATTTACTGAAATTTTGTAAAACTTTATTTTATATTTTATACAAATTTTTTGGACTTCAAAGAAATTATATCACTATAACTAATTTTCAAGGTCGTACCTGTTTTTCGAAAATTGTTTTGATTCTTACTTTTTAAACATCGAGATAAAAAAATTATCTATCTATAATTTTATGAAAATTTCAGGAATCATTTTAGTCATAAATTTTTTTTAACAATTACACATTATTTCAAGTTTTTTTGAAGTTAACATAATTGCAAACCTTTTAAGACAAAATTCAAACTTGTCTCATTTTAACAAGAAAAAGCAATTAAACAATTTCGTTAAATAGTACTTCTCTTTATTTATAAACAATGGTTGAAACTAAATAAAAATATTATCATCTGTTAAATAAAGAAATATATTTTGGTTGAGATAAAACATAGCTGAAGAATGCCAGAGAATTTTCATTAATTAAATCATAAAAAAACAATAAAATCAGTAAAAAAACATGATTATTTATTTAAAAATAGTTTTGAAAAAATTCTGCAAACATTTCAAAATTTAATAAACTGGTTTATCGAAAGCAACTTCAATGATTTTCAAATTTTTATATGCAAATTATTGTTTAAAGAAATGTTTTAATATAACGTTACTTTTTAGATGGGGAATGTAAACCAATTTTCCAATTGTTTTATATTTTCATTCATTTAAAAATATACTGTACACTCATTATTATTATTATTATTATTATTATTATTATTATTATTATTATTATTATTATTATTATTATTATTATTATTATTATTATTATTATTTTCTTTTTATTATTATTTTGTAAATTCATTAACTTTGGATGTTACAAGAAAAAAACATTTTCAGATTTTTTTAAAATTTTATGTGCAAATTATTGTTTAAAGAAATTTTACCAATCGTTTTTTTTTTTTTTCATTCATTTATAAATATACTCCACACTTATTATTAATATAATAATTATTATTATTTTCCTTTTATTATTATTTTGTAAACTCGATAACTTTTGATGCAACATGAAAAAAACATTTTTGGATACCATAAATAAAAATTATATTTAAAATCCACCCCTCAATTATTTTACAGTTTATGCTGCATGTAAGGTTTTAAAAAATTACAATTTATATTCAAGGAAAAATTTCTTCTGATGAATCATTATGCGAGAAACCTTTGAAGCGTAAAAAGTCGAATCTTATTTGTACTTTGGTTAGGGTGAGCTATAAGGTTAGTGAAGAGGAGAGGAACCAGAGGGAGGATCGCAAGTTGAGGGTTGCACGAGCGCTGAGGGCTGAACAAGTTTCTCCATCGAGCATATAATTCGACTGGGCGGTGATTAAAAAAGTTGCTACGTCCAGAAGATCATTATACGGCTTTTCCTTTACAATTTTATAATTACTGCCGCAGAAATTTACCGACAATCGTTTCCTGTTTATAATGAACCTTCCAATATCAAGTTTTCTGAAACCCTTTTTTGCCAGCAGAAAAAATCCACAATAAACAAACTTATTCAACGAATTTGTAAACTTTCTTTTTTCTTTATTTTCTGTTGTGTTTTTAATGTTGTATATGGATTTTGAACTGGTTTTTGATGAGAGTTTTAAGAACAGTTATGCTAGTAAAAAATTTACGTTCGAGTATTGTAAATTGGGAATTTATTTGTGTTGATTATTTGGAGAAATTGTTAATTAATGACTTATTATTAAATGGTAATCAATTCTTTAATAATTAGTTTACGAAATTCATCGAAAATTAGAACAAAAAAGTTAGTTAATAAAAATAAGTAGATCAATACATCGCATTTATATAATTGAAGAAATTTGCATTTGTAAAAATTTAAATAAATTGTTTTACCAACAAAATGTGATAAATGTGACTAAACGTAATTAACTCAAAAATTAACATTAAATTCAGTTGGAAATCACACTATTTATTTATTACAGATTTTATAAATGACTTTTACAATTTTCTAGAAAATACTTGAAAACAAAAACTGTCTATTTATATTCATAAATTAAAGTCGTAGTTGATAATTTAAAAAATTTTGGGATTTTTATATTCCTGATTTATAACCATGAAGTAACACTCAAAATTATACACTAAAAAAAATTGTACTCATGAACATTAAATTTTGTATCATAAATAAGTATAATAAATAAGAAATTTTTAAGAAAAAAGTGCAATTTTTGAAAACGAACAACGAATACAATATTTTTTAGTAAAAATTAATTTATTCAGAAAACTAACTTGCAATAAGATGGAAATTTTTTTTTGAAAACACCATATCTAGTTATTTCGGATTTCGTAAATGACTTTTCCGATTTTCTATAAAATAATCGAAAACAGAAGGTTAATATTTATGCTTAAAAATTCATGTCGTCGGTGATAATTGGAAAAGTCTTGGGATTTTTATATTTCTGTTTATATAGTTATAGTTCAGTCTCGAATGAAAGACATTTTTTGAACAATTTTTTTTATAATTTACTATATTTATAGAAAGTACCGACAAAATTTCTCAAAATTTGCAATAAAAAAAGAACAATAAATAAGAAATTTACTTTCAAAAGTGCAATATTCGAAATCCAACCACGAAGTAATATACATATGTAGAAAACTGACTCACAATAAAATAATGATTTCTTGAAAACTGTAAAACAGAACAAAAATTCTTAATCAACAACACGTTTTTATGGAGTAATTTGTTTATTAGTTTATGAATAACTGGTTTCAAATACGAAATATTTTTCAGCTTCATGTAAACTTACTGTAGAAAATATTTTACTTTTTACAGTGTAAAGAAGATATAAAAACACGACTATTTTTGCTACAACTATATTAGAATACAAGATAAAAAAAAGTGCAACATTTGAGGCAATTGATCCATGATAACAATATTTATTTCAGTTCAGCCAGATTTTTTCCTGATTTACGAAATTGAGAAAAGTGCAGTTTAACAGTACCAAATAATTCCAAAAATCTTGATTTGTGTAATATCGAAAATCAAATATGGATCTAGCTTTCAAAAACAACAAAATAGAATAGCTCAAATTATATCGTAATTTATTATTTTATAAATAATGCATATATTTTTCATTTTTGAAGATTTTCCTGTACACATTCGACGAAAAAAAATAGTACGACAGTAAAAAAAAAAAGAATATCAAAATAAAATATGAAAAATATTTAAATGACAAAAAAAAAGTATGACGCACGAAGAGAAACGGTTTGGTTACAGCAACCAATGGTTTAGTAAAATATGGAACCATCAAAGTTTTTGGTCCTACAACCAAAACTTTCGTTATGACAACTAAAGCTTTGGTTATAGCAGCTGATACTCAATTTTCATGACTGATCTTCAAGTTGCAATAACTGATAATTTGGTTATCATACCTTAAGTTTTGGTTGTACTATCCAAAACTTTGATGGGCTCATATTTTACTGAATCCAAGGTTGCCGTAACAAACAATTTTTCTCCGTGCAATATGTAACACAGCTTCATTGATAGTGACATTTGCCTCAACTATTTTTCTGCTGTAGATATAACCTCATTTATGGTTGGTGCAACTACATTAAAAGTTGCTGCAAGCTAAACAAAGATTGCATTGAACCACCCCGGATCAAATTATCTTGGAGAAAAATCAATGACATTCGTCATTGATTCGACATTCAAAATATCTTAACAATTTTTAAAAAACACTTTAAAAAGTGTCTTAGACATTTGAGAGTGTAATAGAGTTCCAGAAAAGATACTTTTCAAGGACTCTAAATTCAAAATAGGATTTCATGGATTGTCTTCAAATTTTTTATAAATCACTTCAAGTTGTGTCTTAGACGTTCAAAATGGTCTTCGAGTTTTAAAAAAACACCTCGAATAGTGTCTTGGACATTTAAAATGTCTTGAAATGCCGAATAAGATACATTAGAGTGTCTTATAATAAAATTTCAAATAAGAGACTTTACGAAGTTTCTCAGAGGTTCGAGAGTGTCTTAAAATTCCAAATGAGACGCTTCTGAGTGTCTTAGAACTTCAAGTAAGACATTTTGTAAAGTGTCTTAGAAATGCCTGAATATCTTTTGATTTTCAAAGACACTTTGAAAATTGTCTTATTTCTGACAATTTCAAATTTTTTCATTTCAAATTTTCAAAGTGTCATCTCAAAAGTGTTCTGAAAACTAAAAAGTGTCTCATATTTCGGTATAGAAACATGAAAGTATTATAGAATTTCCAATAAGACACTTCAAGAGTTTTGTTGACATTCGATAGTGTCTTAGAGTCCTAGATAAAACACTTTGAAATGTCTTTGCATTTCGAAAAAGACTTTTTCGAGTGTCTTATATTTTCAAATAAGGCATTCCAAGAAGTGTCTTAAGCATTTCTGAATATCTTGGAACTTCGAAAATGACAATTTAAGAAATGTTGTAAAAACTTGAAAATTTCTGAGAATTCCGGAAAAGATACTTTTAAAGGTCTTTAAACTTCAAAATAGACACTTGGAGAATTGTCTTAAATTGTTGCATTTATCACTCAAAGAACTGCCTTAGACGTTTAAAAGTGTCTTAGAATTTTCATAAAACATAAAATAACCAACAACTCCCCTAAAAATCAAACTCCATCCGAACTAACGTAAAAAATCGTAATCCAATCCCCGCGAACGAAATCCCCCTCGAAGAATCTTTCCGTCGTAAACTCCATTTCCGAGCTTAAAAAGGAACTGCTCAAAATTCAATATAGAAATCCGCCCTTGTTACTTTTCCGAAGGGGAACCGATAACGAGGGAACACACTGGAATGCGAAAAACTTGGAGAGACGAACATTTTCCTCAAAGACTGTCTTTATTTACGTTTTTTGCCCCGTAGTATGGGTGTTACGGCCTTGTCCTTGCACCGCCGAAAAGGATACACCCTCGCAGGATTTCACCCTCTTTTCCCGATGGCGACCTCGTAACCATGGCGATTCTTCGGGCTCGACAGGTGGCGAGCCTGAGCCACGAACACTACAAGGAACCAATCGCGCACGGCGAAAAAATATTCAATCGCGTGTCAAGATCTCCCTGCAGCAATCAGGGGGGGGGGGTTGAAAACGCAGGGGTGGCGGAGGCGAACTCCGGAGGCGGCCCCTGCGAACCCTTCGCGGCCAGGAGCCTATTCGATGCCGGAATAATAAAATGCCCGGGATTACATATTCAAAATCAATGGCTCTTAACCCCCCCCCCTCTCACCCTCCTTTCACCCCCTCACCCTGCAGTTATAAAGGGTATGGTACGGGGTTGCCCATGGCCGTCTCGTCCGACATTTCTTTTTTTTGGGGAGGGGGGTGTTGGGTGTCTTCGGGGGTGATGATATTTTGACCTTGGGAATTTAAGAGTTTTTTGGAATTGTTGATAGTGAATTTTGTGTAGTTTAGAGTTAAGAAGATTGTTTTTTGATTTTTTGAAAGATGGGGATTGAAGAAGAATGTTTGTGAAATTCGTGATTTGTGTGGGTTTTGCGATTTTTGGAATTGTTGGAATCTAATTATAAAAGGAAATATATGGATAGTATATTTGAATTCCGTCTTTTAATGAAAGCATCGAAAATGTAAGAATTGTCGATTTTTTATATGAATCAATGTATTCTAAAATTACTCTATTGAAAATTCATGAATTCAATGTTTTTTCGGTTTTTTTATTATTTTTTTTTTAATTTTGAGATATCGAAATTACAGTTCCGAAAAAAACTCTTTGCACGATGTCTCGAACACTATAAATCAAACCAGAATGTTTGTGAAATTTATATTTCGTATAATTTTCATAATATTTAAAATTATTGTAATCTAATTACTCGGGAAAATAATAAAATTTGGATAATATACTAAAATATCGTCTTTTAATAAGAGCATAAAAAATGTAAAAATTATCAATTTGTTGTATGAATTCTGTGTATTCTAGAATTGCCGTAAAAAATTCATAAATTCAGTGTTTTTGATTTTTGATTTGAAATTATGTGATACCAATTTCACAGATCCAAAAAAATCCTTTGCACAATTTCTCGAACAATATAAATCAAACGAGAATGTTCGTAAAATTCATAATTCGTACGACTTTCATAATATTAAAAACTATTAGAATCTAATGAATCAAAAAAACGATGAAATTTGAATCATATACATAAAAATTTATTTTCTCAATAAGAGCATATAAAATGAAAATTTTTATATTTTTATTGAAAATCTAGGTATACGGAAATGACTATCAAAAATTCATAAATTCAGTGTTTTTGACTTTTTATTTAAAATTATGAAATACTAAATTCACAGGTAAAAAAAACTTCTCTGCACAATTTCTCGAACAATATAAATCAAACCAGAATGTTCGTTAATTTCATGATTTGTATAACTTTCATAATATTCGAAATTATAAAATATAATTACTCGGAAAAACGATTAAATTTAGATCGTATATTAGAATTCCATCTTTTAATAAGAGCATCGAAAATGGAAAAATTTTCGAGATTTTCTATGAAATCTATTATCCTGTAATTTCTGTATAAAAAATTCTTTAATTCAAATTTTTTTTTAATTTTCTATTTGATATTCTGAGATACCAAATTCACAGATCCAAAAAAATCCCTTACACAATTTCTCGAACAATATAAATCAAACCAGAATTTTTGTGAAAATTATAATTTGAATAATTTTCATAATATTCAAAGTTATGGACTCAAATTACTCGGAAAAATGATTAAATTCGAATTATATATTAAAAATGCGTCTTTTAATATAAGAGCATTAAAAATGTAAAAATCTTCAATTTTTCGTATAATATCTATGTATTTTAGAATTACTGTATAGTTCATGAATTCAATGTTTTTTATTTTTTTTTATTTAAAATTCTGGAATACGCGCTTCACAAATCCAAAAAACAATTTTTTCGGAATTTCTCGAGCAATATAAATCAAACCAAAATGATCATGATATTTTCAATTGGAATAATTCATGTCATAAAAATTCAAGAATTCAAACTTAATTATAAATTGGAACACAATATTCAAATTCAAAATAAATATTCTGACAATTTTGAAAAAATTCTTTTGTATTCTCATATTTTCTCAGAATTTCTCAACATGTTAGTCCTTTTTTTGGAAAATCATTCAAAATATAATACGATTTTCCAAGACTTTCATAATGACTTTTACTAGCACTAAGAACACTATTGTGAATTTTTAAGAAAATTTATAACATTATAAAATTGAATTTAGTTAAATAAAGTTAATTTAATATGTTTTTAGACCATCCATATAAATTGCAAAAATTTTTTCCATAAAAACATGTTAGTCTACTGCATATCATAAATTTTTATTAACAAATCGTGAATAAACATCTCTTACATAAACAATAAGCACTGAATCATTAATGAAAAAGTACAGTTATAACTAACAAAGCCTAAACAGCAGTTTTTGAAATCTTTCATAAAAAAGAAAAAAGAAAAGAAAATTACATAAAAAAAGTTCATTCCAAATGATCGTAGTATATTAATTATATATAATTTATACAAAATTTGTTAGAGTTTAATTAAATTTCTTATCTGAACCTAAAATTTATTTACATGAATCAAATCGGTTTTTGACGTCATCGTAACACCTTTAAACACTCGAAACACTCAAGAACACTACAAACACTTTTGTTAAAAAAACTATGGACCACTATTCAACCATACACTACTATACACGGAACTTTTATGAACATAAAAATTCTTTGACTTAAAAAGTCAAAACCTGAATAGTCAATAATATGTAAAAAAAATATTCAAGGAAAAATATTTAGCGCGTCGACGTAACGAATGGTTGATTTGATACTGGCCTCTCGCAATTTAAGTGAATAACGAATGAGCACATGCTCATTCTGTGGGCCACCCTTTTGATGGTCATGTAGAGGGGGTGAATTTCGCGGATCCGGTCAGACGTGGTTTCTGCATAACCCTTCAAGAGCCTGTTCAATGTCTCTTGTCTAAGCCGTGTGCATTCCAAAGACCGGAAGAACAACTCGTTTAGCGGTGTGTGAATCAACCAACGTTTTAGCAGCATCCAATGGATAGCGAATTCAAGAAAATATGCAGTAGTATAATCGTAAATAAAAACATCAATGATTTTAATAAAAGAGAATTGAGAAAAAAAATAAAAGTCAGTCGAGTTAAATAAAAAAGAATTAAATAAAAAATGTAATGAAATAGGAAATAGTTATCAAATATTTGAATAATTATACATTTCTTAAAAGTTATTTCATGAATAAATACCTAAAAAATGAATTTTTTGAAAGAGAATTGTAAGAGGAAAAATATAATTCAATCAAATTCAATGAAAAAGAATTAAAGAAAATATAATGCAAAATGAAATAATTATCAAGAATTTGAATCGATATATATTTCTTAAAAATAATTTCATAAATAAACAACTAAAAAAAATGAATTTTATAAAAGAGAATAGAAAGAGAAAAAATGAGATTCAATCAAATTAAATAAAAAAAAATACAGAAAATATAATGAAAAATGAAATAGTTATCTAATATTTGAATAATTATATATTTCTTAAGAATTATTTCATAAACAAATCACAAAAAAAAAATTTTCTAAAAGAGAATAAAAAAAGAGGAAAATAAGATTCAATCAAATTAAATAAAAAAGAATCAAAGAAAATATAATGAAAAATGAAATAATTAATGAATATTATTGAATAATTATACATTTTTTGAAAGTTCTTTCATTAACAAATAACCAAAAAAAATTAATTTTCCAAAAGAGAAAAAATAAGATCCAAAGTAAATAAAAAAGAATTAAAGAAAATATAATAAAAAATAAAATAATTATCAAATATTTGAATAATTGTATATTTCTGAATAATTACTTTATAAATAAATAACAAAAAAAATGAATTGATTAAAAATGAATTATAAGAGAGAAAGTACTGAATGATAAAAAAGTATATGGGTCTAAATGAAATCGTCAAGGCAGTTAGAGTCAGATTTTTTTTTTGCGTGAAATTGTTTTTTAGTCTTTACGTCGAAATCGATTAAACACGTATTTTTTCTTTTTGCTTAATTTTGAGTTCTTTCGTCGTGGGGAATTTTTCAAAATTTGGCTAAATACTTGATTTTGCGCTATTGGCGCATGTTAATTTTTTTTTTAAATGCGATAACTTAGTGAAAAAATGATGGATCTTTGAAATTTTTTTTCTGTTTTTAGTTGAAAGGTCCCTCTTAAAGAAAAAAATATGAAACATAATATTTTTAGAAAAAATTTTTTTCTATTGTCATTTTTTTAAAAAAATTGAAAAATTTTTGACTTCAAAAATGTCGGATTGCATCAGTTTTTTTTTTCTTCATATTTTTTTCTTAAATAGTTATATATATACACAAAATTATATAGTAGCCCTATTAGCAGAAATTCGTTATTTGGGAATTATGATTTTTTAAAGTTATAGTGACA
>JAPYZL010069317.1:0-13993 GCA_030522825.1 Platygaster orseoliae | reverse complement strand
TGAGTTTTGTGAAAAGTGGCAAAGGACTTTTCGATTCAGAAAAATATGAAAAAAATTTGGTTAAAATATTATCCGTTTAAACTGGACCACCCTGTATAATAAAGCTCTCATAAGTATCTAAATCAATAAAGTCGTGATAATTATTCTTAACCAATTCGAGTATCTCAAAAATTTTCTATTGTTTTGAAGAATTTTCTAAATTGAACTTCCATTTCAAATTACATTCATTACATAATAAAAAAATAGCGCTTTCGTAATTCGAGCCAAAACTTAATGACCTTTGCTCAACTGCCAAGAAAATTATTCAACATCCCACCCACAAAAAAACAACATTGTTCTCAATCTCAATACCCGTTAATCCCTCCTCGACCCCAAAATCCTCCAAAAAAACTCTCTTAAAATACCTCTTTTCTAGCCCGTCAGTTCAAATTTTCCCGCTCGAACCGAGTACGGCCGAAATTTACCGAAGGCACACTGCTGATTCCAGATAATCTAGATAATCTATAGACACTCCCGATTGTCACATCTTGTTGTTAACATTAGTCAACACTGTCAGTGTCGTAAATCGTAGTATTTTGGTACTACCTAAACAAGGACAGACTTATGTTTGATTGAGCGCTAGAAAAGGAACGAAGATAGAAAAGTTACGAACACTCAGGGTTGCCAGGCGGCGACTTTTTGTTTCTTTCTAGCGTCGAACTAGACGTAAGCTTGTCCTTTTTTCGGCGACTTTGACGTCATAATCTGGCCACGCTGCGACACTGAACACTGTCAAGTTGTGTTGGTGATACTCAGGATTAGTGTGTTTTAGAGTGGTTAATATTTTCGTCAAAGAATAATTATTTAACTCCCGCAACAACCTGTTATTTGCTGATATTATGCATTTCGAGATCATTGTCCGCTTGAGAAATCAATCATTTTTGACCAGATGAATCTCCATGATAGTTACTTCGCGGATGACGTCGAGCACGACATAAAATTTTTTGCCAGCAACGAGACACGAAAAAGGTGAGCTCTAAATGAATCGCTGAATTTTTTTTTCGCATTGGCCCGAGGTTAAAACAGAAGTGCTATTTTTAAACTTGGAATTTCACGACTTATTCTTTGTTTTTGTTTGCTTTAGATTTGGCGCGATTTTTGTGGTCGCTCGAAATTGATGAAATAAGTAATAGTAAAGTTGAAACTGCAAATTTTAACGAAATTCGTGAAAAGTTGGGTTCCAACACGTTTTCGAGATATTTTGTGTTTTGAGTGATGGACAAATTAGAAGGTTTTCTAAGAATAAAAATTTACAAGAATTTTTGAAGATTTTTTGTGAATGGTTTTATTAATTCTTAACTGGAATAAAAGTTTTGGATTTATATTTTTTTAGGTTTTCAAGATTTTCAATTTATTGAGGAAAAATATGATACTTGGAAACTTAATTTTTATATTAGGTATATTCCAAAAACATTAATTTGTATAGCTTGACATATGGAATCAGAGATTTCATATTATATTACAATTATTACAAAAAATATAATGAATAATTTTTGATTGGCATTCAATAATTATATTATCAGGAATTAACCGAATCAAAAGTATTTTGAATTATTAATACCTTTATTAAAGCTTTTCGGGGTCCTTTTATTATTCGGCGAATATTGTATTAATATCTGTCAATATTGAAATATCGATATAAAGAGGTCGATAGATGAATTAATCAATTTGATATGAAGTAAAAATAATATACACAAATTTTGCGAAGTTGAACTGGAATTCAAAAATTATTTTTAGAATTTTTCTGAAATTAAAGTGTTTTTCTGAGCTTTTATAGTCATTAATTTATTCAAGAAACATTTTAAAGATACAAATACATTGTACATTAGAATTATATTTTTATATCAATATATGTAAAAATTTCGTTTAATACTTTGTATTTGATCTCGAAATCTGGTCAATGATGTCGATAAATAATTTGATAGATTATACAATATGATGGAATTGAAATATGAAATTTTTTTTATATTTCATTGTCATTCAATTATTGAACTTTTTGAAATTCATTGTAATAAAAAGGTCTTAGGTTTTTTTTTGAAATTATCAGTGTTTTTTAATTATTTAAAAAATATTGCACTAATATAAGTATCAATGTGTAGAAATTTTATATCAATATTAATAAATACATTAATTATTAATACATACTTTGCATATAATCACAAAATCTGAAAGTCAAAAATTTGGATAAATTATTTATATGACAGATCTTTTGAAATATTATAAAATTGAAAAATAATAATTTATTAAATAATAATTCTATGTGGTTATTTTAAATCTTTAAGAATTCATTATATGATTGTACACTCAGAAAAAAATCCGCTACATCCAAAAGAATCCATCAAATTAAATATTGTAAATAAATGATGTTGAGTGCTAGAGTTTTGGCCTAAAACAACAAATTGTGTTAAAACAAAACAAAATTGTGTTGGCATAAAACGATGTTGTGTTGTACCAGTGCAAATTGTTTTGTTCCGAAACTATTTCATTTTGTTTTTACACGATTTGTCGTTTTAGGCCAAAACTCTAGCACTCAACACCACTTAACGCGATAGATCGTTTTGGGAGTAGCGGATTTTTTTTGAGTGTATGTATTTCAAGTGTCAAAATAAATATATCTTCAACCGCTTTTCAGAATTTATTAGAAATCCAAGGAAAATTCAAGTATTAAAGTTAAATTAGGATTTACTGAGAATACAATCACAATTTGAAATCAGAATGTAATTTGAAATTATCGAAATAATAATAAATTTTAATAACTTCAGCAATTCGATGAGAAACTAAATTGGAATTGGTAATTAATAGTAAAAAATTAACTCAATTACTTTTTTCAAAATTCCAAAGTACAATAAGAAACAGTTATACATAATAAATTTCAATCTATTATACATAATCATTACAAAACACTCGGGGCAAACTTGTTAAGATGATATAATCGAATGCATACATTAAACAGGTTTCTGAACTAATTTCTTGTGGAGAGTGAATCTAAACCTGACCAGTGCTTTAATATTTGAAATAACTCATCTTATCTGCATGTGAAATTCTACTTTTGTAAGTTTATGCGCGTTTTATTTATAAAACTAAATGTTTCTATTTAAAAAATTACTCTTCCAGCTACAATTAATTTATTATTTTTAATATCTTCTATTATCCCAAAAATTTAATATTTCATTTTTAAGTAGGTAATTTAATACATGAAGTTCTTCTATTTATCGATTCGTCAATGAATTCATTTTTGAAAAATTTCTGGGCAACAAAAAGATTTTTTTAAAGTTTGTTTGTTAAAAGTTTCGCAAAAAGTTATATAAGAATTTTTCCAATTTTGGAATATTTTCCACTGAACTAATTGATCAAGAATTTGAACTTCCCAAAATCACGATATCAATCAATTGTCCATTGAAGAAGAGGCAGAGGAAAGAGAAAGTGATGTTATGTAAATCATTGGGAGAGGGGGAGGGGGGTCAACATACGTTCACTCTGTCTTTGCTTCTTGCGCTAGTAGTTTGGTTTTACTATCAGATCGCTCTCGACTCACTGATTTTTGTTAGTATTTTTTCCCTCGACTTTCAGAGTGCTCGTATTTCCACCTGTAAATAATTACCGTCGATTTCTCATACATCAAATTGTGCAAGAACAATTCTTTCAATCGTTGCACACTTTTTCCATTGGTCAAGGAATCGCAAGACGCACAGTTGTGTGTTACAAGTCCGATGTGATAAGGTATCACTGCACTAATTTAATTGTATTTTATTTTTATAGAATTTATTTTTTTTTGATCCAGTGAATCACAGAATTTGATATTTATTTTTGTACATTAACGAGAAAAAGATGTGTTATTTTATTCTACATTGGAATCGGAAGATTTTTTAGTGATTTTTGAATATCAAGTTTTTGAAAATTTCGGAATTTTTTTTCTCTTGAAGGGTTTACTTTTAATTTTTGAAATTCGTATGTTGTCAAAAGATTCATAACTTTATTTCAATGATTTCTTGCTTGTTTGTTAGTATAAGAATGATGATTATTTAGTGAATCATTAATGATATTCAAGAATTTCTGAATGTTTATTATTATTTCTAATAATTTTTAGAGACTGAAATTCTTTTTCTAATGCTGTAGGGTTGTATAAATTTACCAATTCTGTCAATAGTAAAATTTGAAAATTGTGCTGTATTTTATTTGACTATAAAAAAAAAGCTCATAGGAATTTTTTCAATCACAATTTTTGAAAAATGTGCGAAACATAATCATATTACATAGCAAAAATGTTTTGGTAATTATAAAAAAAATACATAATTTTCTAGACTGAAAAAAAGGTATCTAATCTCCTTTCATCACTTGAAAATTTCAAATTTTTTAAAGAAATTCAAAATAAACACGAAAATATTTAGAATCGAAAATTGATACAGTTTGGAAAAATTTGTTACTACTTCAAATTTCATTGTTACTGTTTTTGAATTTTCAAAAACGAAAAAAATTGTAATTACATGTTATTTCTACACTTATTAGGAATTATGTATCGAATTTTTCATTACATTTTTAAAATCTCAATAATGAAATTTGAGACTTCGATTGTTTAAAAAAATTATCTTCACTTTTTTCGCAATGAATAAATTCTTCATCAATACGCAAAATTAATACAAGTTCGTTTACATGACATTTTTTTCCATGCTTCAATAATTTTTTTTCATTCTATTGGTAACCATTAAATTCGACTTCTTAATTCTATTCCAAATTCTGAAAAGTAGTTTTTACCTGGAGAATGATCTATAAAAAATGATTTTCTTTTATTTATAAAAACGTCGTTTAATTTTTGTTGTTTTGTGAAGGGATCCGAAGATAAATGGTGTTACTTCTCAAACAAATAACGTTCCAAAAATTACCAATATGGGTTTCGAAGAACAATCTTCTCCGTCTACAACGCCGGAGCGAAATGTGCGACAACGACAAGGTTCATAGAAATTTTTAAAAATTATTCCCACTTGTTGATTAATTGAAATGTTGTTACACGCAAAAATTATGGTTATTTTAATGTAAAAAGTTGTTTCTAAATTTGTTTATCAATTTTAGCTTCTAGCAATAACGAATTTGGAACTTGTTTGATGAAAAAAATTTGTAATTTCACGACTTTGATGGATTAATAAAAAGTAATAATAAATCAATAAGCCAAGAATTGCAGGATACTCACTCTGAAGAATTTTTGAATTGAACATTAAATTATTTGATTATTGTTATTTTGAATAGAAAGAGTTTTTTTTTAAATATTTTGTTGTAAAATTTATTTCTATGACTTTATTTTGTAGTGAAAAATGAAACCACAACTTTTCTTTTACGTTTCAGTGAAATCAACGCCTGCTGTTGAACTGTATAGACCACCAGCTGCTAGAAGAGCCAGTCAATGCTCAACTCCAAATCTGGCTACAGAACAAGCAGAACAAGTACCTTTAGAAAACTCTGCAAAGTGAGTTAACTTTTTTCTGACCATACGTAGAGTTCTGGAATGTCAAGTTTCCTTGAAGTTTTTCCAGTCTTTGGGATAATCATGATTCTCGATTATATTAGTATTTCTTATAACAATTATACTAATTGTATGTAAATAATAAAATGCAATTGTATAAATAAATAGTGTGTTCGAAATTTTTTTTCAGGTCGACCCGTCAAAAAAGGCCAGACCGAGCAGTCTACATCGTGCGAGGTCGTCGGAGTAACCCCGAACCCGAGACTAGTCCCAAAACCCCCAAAAGTCGTGTTCCCCCTTCATATCCAAAATTCCTTCAGGAGACTTTCAGAGAATTTGACAAAAATGTTGAATGCGAAATCGAGAGAAAAGAGTCCTCCGATTTAGGGGACCTTTTGGAAAAAACCCTTATTCAGAGTGCCCCAGAAACTAACCAGGTAACTCCCAAACAATGCACACCGAAGACTGAAGAAAAAGAGGAATCCCCTGAAATAGCGAAACTAAGTCCCACCATAAAAACTATGAACGAAAGGAATATAGATGTCAAATGTTTGGAGTGTGACGCCACGGAAGTGAAGAGCAATGCACCTGTTTTGAAAATTTCTGACGAGTGCCAAATGGTCGAGGAGATTCTTGAGGTTAAGGTTTCTGAGGCAGTTTCGACGCAAGAGGGAAATACTCAAAAAATTGAGAAGGGAAAAAGTAAAAACATCGCCGCGCCGCGCGCAGATCAACAGTCTAATATCAAACGCGACGAGGCTGACTGGGAGAGCTTATTCGATGAAAATGGGGAGTGTTTGGATCAGAGTTTAATAGACGAGGTAAATTAACATAATTAAAATAACTCTGATGGTAAATTTTTTACAAATTTGTCTTTATTGTAGTTGTCGTCAGCGGTTGGAGAGGTTATGATCGAACAACCAAAAAGCACATACCAAGCTCCCAAGCGCCCAGTCGAAGTTTTGACCGGTGAATTCGCCCACGTTATAGAAATCTATAACTTCCCTTCGGAATTCAAAACCTGTGACCTTGGGGTGATTTTCAATCCATACCGAAACGCAGGGTTCGAGCTCAAATGGGTGGACGACACGCATTGTTTAGGAGTTTGTGGCAGTCCGCTTATCGGTACGCAGGTTTATTTATTTTTCACTATGCTTTTTTTCGTTCTTTTGGATGAAATTGTGATCAGAAACAATGATATTTCAGCTGCTGAAGTCTTGGCTGCGGATCATCCATTCGTGAAAACTCGCCCATTCAGCGAAGCCACAGCTTTGAGCAAAAACAAGGCAAAGCAGAGTCCAGATTGTTTGAAGATTCGCAAAGCTCGCCCTGAAACTTGCGCGGCTTTGGCGAGACGATTGGTTACTGGAGCTTTGGGAGTGAGATTGGCCACTGCCACTCAGGAACGCGAACGAGAGAAAGTCATCCTGCGCGAAGCCAAAGGTAACAGTGACGTTATTTCGCAAGTTTTTTTTTTTTGCTAAACTCTGGAGTTGATTAAATTTTAAATTTCAGAGAGACGAAGGCTGGCGAACAAACAAAAAGACGACATCTGGGAAGGCGTGTTCCCTGAGAAATGATAGCTGCGAAGAATTCACAAATCTGTGCCTTTAATGACCAAGTCACCAAGACACAATAAAAATGTGTATATTTTTCCGAAATCACGAAGCTCTGGAGAGCGTACTTTTGTAAAAAGTAACAAGCACTTTTTTGAGAATAATTTTTATTCCTATTTGAACAGATGTACCAAGTACAATCGCAATCATGTGGCATTATTGTTTTTATGTGGGTGTGATAAGTCTGGGTTTTGTAAATGTTAGTCTTCTTCGTCATGAATGTATGTAATTTACGTGCACAACATTCGAAAAATGTCATGTTATCAGATGACCCTAAAATAGGGAACATTAAATTGCACGATTCATTTTGAAAATCAGTCTGATATTTTTCTAAGAAATTGTTGACAATACAGCGAACGGTACCTAGTCATTATCTACAAGTCGTGTTACATTTATGTAATGTTGAATGCGTAACAGAGTTGTCACCCAGTACTTGGCCAAGTGGAATAAACGTTACAAGATATTTTAAGCAAAGGAATATTGTTTATTGTGCATTTCATCGAAACCTTTTTTTTACAAAATCATGGCATGATTAGCCTACCTTACAAAGGCGTGATTTATCAAGAAATGCGTGGTACACGGCGTTTTTTACCATTTCCCACCTTTTTTCTTCTTCTTTTGTTGCACTCTGCGCTGTTGCTGCCTGGGACCAGACGATTCCACTGCAGGACTTTGTTTCAGATTTGGCGAGGGTTTGGTATTAGATGCCATTTTAGTGATGTCGCTGAAATTGGAAAAGTTATGGTTTATTATAACAATTCAGAATTGTAGGTCGCGTGGTTCTTGAAAATGTGATCTCACTATTGGTCACTCGCTCCAGCGGCAGCTCCTTGGGTTCCTTTCATCGCAGCGTCTCTGTTTCTGCGATCCCTCTTTTTCCTGTACCCACTTCGTTCGTGTTTTGGCAACCACCTTTCAGGATCCGGCAAAACGCTGGGATCGAAATTCTTCGGCAGCCTCGGTTTCCTCTTGCGTTTCTTTTTCTTCTTTTCAACGGATTCCGCTGACGGTTGCCTAAAATATGACCTTGGTCAGAATCCCTTCCAAAGCCTTAGAAAGACATGAGAATTTCATTCATACCCTGGAGAAGGCTCGACCTTCCTCTTGACGACCTTGGTACCGATGATCCAGTTATTGCTTTCCAGGGCGTCCACGTCGGTTGTTTCCGAGAGGTGCTGCAGCGGGGGCAATCTTTTGGACAACGCTTGAGCTTTAGCTGGGTCGAATTGAGCGTAGGCGATCACCAACTGCGCCAGGGTTTTTCGGTCTGACGGGGAAGCTGCCAGAAGTTCCTCTAAACTGGCCGCCGCAACTTTCACTTCGCCACCTCTGCGGAAATAAAAAAATTGTGTCGAAATGTGTTTTTTATCCTTGGGGTTTTGTTTGTAAATTATGTTTAATTCTCAGAGGGAGGGGGGATTGAACGAAACGTGACAAAATTTTGTGTTTTAGCAAATCTTAATATGGGGAAGAAAATTGGAAATTTGGAGTATTTTCAACGATTAGAGTTGAACTTGTATCAATTTGTTTAAGGATTTTATAAATAGAACATGAAATTAGGAATTAAGTAAAAGAATTTTACAATTTGTGGCCATTTTGTAATTATTAATTCAAAGTGTAAGTAATTCGTTAATAAATATTGACGAAAGAATAAAAGAAAATGAAAATAATTTATGGGATTCAAAATTTCTTGCATTTCTGATACCAATTTTTTATTTGTTTCATTCTAAATTTTTGTAAACATTAGAAAAAATTGAAACACATGCGAAGAAATTTGTATCTTGTGCTCCTTTTGAATTTTGGAACTGAAAATTTTTGTTAATCAATTTTTCTTTACGATATGAAAGAATATTTTATAAAATTTGAAATCTGTCGTTATTCAATAATTTTTAGGTGAAGTTAAGAAAGAATTAATAAAATTACACGATTTGTCGTAATTTAGTACTTTTGAAAAGTCTTGAAAAAAGTACGTACTATGTACTTTGAAAAAGTAATATTGTTATAATTTTATTCTCAATTTTGAAAATAGAAACAAAGATCGATCAATGATTAAGAAAATTCAAATTTTTAACAACTTCGCACTTCTAGTAATTCGATTTCCAATTTAAATTAGAGAACAGCAAAATTTGCAAATCATCCAAAGTTTTTAATTTGTTGTAACTTTAGACTTTCAATTAAAATTTTGAGCAAAGTAAGCATGAATTTCGAAAAAAAGAAAAATAATTTATGGAATTGCACAATTTTACCATAACTTGGTACTTTTGAACCCAAATTGTACATAAT
The DNA here is from genome assembly GCA_030522825.1 of Platygaster orseoliae. Classification (NCBI taxonomy): domain Eukaryota; kingdom Metazoa; phylum Arthropoda; class Insecta; order Hymenoptera; family Platygastridae; genus Platygaster; species Platygaster orseoliae. Next base: position 4,600 of record JAPYZL010069317.1, on the reverse strand, counting down.
TTTTTTCAGTAATTCAGAAAAACAATAAAGCAAAAAAAAAACTTAATAATTGACTAGATTCATAGTTTTTAGCAGTTTTTGTAAAGTTGAAATTCATGCAGCATAATTTGAAATTTCTATTGGTTTTCAACTTGGAATGAAAATTTTTCAGACATGAACTGTCGATTGAAAACGTTGAAAATATAATGAGAAGTTCAAAAACAACAAACTTAATTCGAAAAGTGTCCTAATTTTCTACCTTTCAGCCTAAACTTCTATTGATTCGAGTTTGAATAATTATTATAATAAAACAACTGATAAATTATTTACAAAATCAGTTTTTTTATTAATTTAGTTTGTATCAATTTAAACTTGTAGTAATATGATTTTAAATATCAAAACAAATTTTGAAAACTCAAAAATAATCAACAGTTTTCACTGTATTGTATTTTTTAACTTTTGAATTAAAAACGTGAGTAACTCAATTTTAATTCAAAAAATATTCAACAACATTGGAAATAAGTAATTTCGTATTTCTGGACCTAAACTTTCAATAATATAATTCTCAATTTCTTGAATTCTTACATAAAAAAATCTCCATGTACTCTACGTACATTTGATATACTATTCAGAAACTTAAATAAAAAGTTTCAAAAATTAATGTTTTTTATTTTTCGTCAAACCGATTTTATAGCCTGTGACAGTCTACAATATTTATCAAAAAATACCGAAAATTGCATTAACAACCTTCTCATCAATCTCACCTTAAATGGAAATCCGCAGCATGTCTCCACAGAGTCCCCAAATTCCCCGTGTTCTCCTTAATTGAAAAAAACAAAGAAACAAAAAATAAAAATAATAGTCAAGCCTCCAAAAACAACGTAAATGTAAAACCAACTTTGTTCTTCTTGTAGTAATTCACAGCGTCCTTCAAAATGGAAGACGCCTGTTCCCTGTCGTTATCTGCCATGTGCAAGGTCACCAAAGCACTAACGATCCCAGGCAAATATCGTTCTTTCTCATTGAAACTCTTGAGAACCTCAATGGCTTCTTTTTTCTGCCCCTGGCCCAACAGTATTTGCACCGCTGCCAGTTTCATCGGCAGCGCGTTGTCCTTAGGAGCGAATTTCTGCAACAACTCTGCAGCTTCCAGAGCTTTGTTTTCCTTGCTCAGTTGGTAGGCTTTGACCAGCATCGCCTTGGGCGTCGACTTCGGATGGTCCTTCGCCAGTTTGTCGCAAATTTGGCGGCACTGTTCGCCCTGAAATTCATTTTGACGTAGTCAGGTTTATTTGCAATGGAAGTGAATGTAACATAAGTGGATGCATGGATGCAACGGAAAAAGCTAATACAATGAAAGTGGATGCATAGATGCAATAGAAATGGCTAATGCAACGAAAGTGGAGGCATGTATGAAATGGAAAAGGCCAATGCAATAATTTGGGCCTTGTGAATTTGGGACTTATTAATTGGGAACCTGAAATTTGGGATTCACTATTTGGGCCCAAAAATAATCTGGGCCTTGTGAATTCGGGATTGATGAATTGGGAACCTGAAATTTGGGGCTCACTACTAAGGCCAAATCCATAAGGCCCAAATTTCGTTGCACTTTTTAGTTGCTGGTGCATAGCTTTTTACCCCCCTACTGTACCAAAACGGGGAGAAAGACGTAACTACGTCAAAAGAAATGTGTTGCACAGTGATTTTTGCAATAACTTCATATACTGTCAATCTTCTAAATGCATAAAAAATACCTGACTAGTGTACGCCGCGAGCAAACAGTGATTGAATGCGATGCTCTCCTTCTGCCTCGATGTCAATTTGTGCTCCAGCCCCTCGTGCGTCGCGTTCTTCATCCTTTTCTTACTGTCGAAGACGTTCTGGTCCTTGTTCAAAGTCACCAAATTGTTCGAGGCCGTCGCTATGAGCGCGATGTCGTTGGGTTTCGCTTTCAAAGCTGCGATGTACAGCGCCTGGGCCTCCTTTTCACGGCCTTGCAGCTGCAGACAATAACCGAGCTGAATTTTTATGGGGCCCAGTTCCTCTTCCATCTCTTCTTCCGTCATGCCGTCCTCTTCCAAGGAGTTACGACACATTTTTTCAGCGCTTCTCAATTTTTTCTCAGCTTCCAGCAACAAGGATTTGTCGGTGCCAGCGCTTGCAACCATTTTGCACGCAGCGTTGTAAATCAGTTCATAGGTGTCTTCTCGTATAGGTGGAATATCCATGGACTGGAACACATTTTATTATGGGTAAATGTTGATTCTCTTTTTTTTGAGGGTGAAGTTGAAATTTATAAAAACAAATTTAATGAAATACCCTTAATTGCATGATGATTTTTTGATAAAGGATTTTTGTAGGTAAGAGAACTTACGGAGCCTTCAATGACCAAATTGACTATAGCAGCAGACAAATTGGTTTCATGTTCGTCCTGGTAATCATTGTTGAAATTTTTGATGATATCTTTGTACACAGAGAAACATTTTTCGAATTGATCCAACCGGTACAGAATTTGAGCCTTGAGTTCCATGATGTTTAATGGAGGGTTTGAAACGTTTTCCACAATTTTCAGGGCTTCCACGTTTCTGTTCAGACGATATAAGCAGTACGCTTTCTCGAATTCCACTTTTCTGGAATATGAATATTGAATTTATCGGTAATTAAGTATAAAATAATTTCAAACGACGAAAAAAATTTTTTCAATGAAACAATGCATATATATTTGATTATTAATGGAAAATAGATTATGTATTCTTTCAGTTTTTGCTAATTACTGTAGCGAGGTTGAGAGTTTAGAAAATAAAAATATGAAGTAAGAAAGTTCAACAGCGCAACTTATAATTATCTTATGTTAGTTACTGAAATTGTTTACTTTGGAACTGAATTTAATTGTTAAACTCTTGCAAATTCTATATTTGATATTTTTGCTGGATTACAGTAATTACTTAAAATAATATTTGTAAGACTTTTATTGACTTGAAAGCAAAAGTAGATTGACTCATTTTGAAAATAGCATATAATTGAAAGGCCAAATGCTTAAAAATATGAAGAAAAAATTTTTGCACACAGAAAAATTTGTCGAGGTTGAAACCAATAAAAATATAATCAATTTTTCAGTACTTTTTCAATTCTGGGACTGAATAAATTCAGAATCGAAAAATAATTAGAATAGATACTGAAAACTCATGATAAAAAAATTTTTTCAAATAAAATTCGATACTTTGAGTTTCAATTAATTTTTTTCATTATTTAATTTATTGGATTTATATTGTAATAAGTAGTAAAATTGATTTTTTTTTCATTGATTAAGCTTTTGAATTTTTTCACGTAGTAACGATATCAAAAAATTTTTCAATCTTACAGAGCAAATTTTGGATGTTTGGTGATGAGTTGCAACGCATCGTTGAATCTGGATAATTGCACAAAACAAACGACTTTGCAATGTAATGCAGATTCATCTTCTTGCGAAAGTCCCAAAACTGTCAGGAAAAATTTGTAAGAATGAATGATAGCCAAAACTTGTCAAAATTTTCAAAATAAATTTTAATTTAATTAAAAATCAATTAAGAAATTTTTTAAATTATATACATCTCAGTTTTACAGTAAAGTGTATAATAAATATAATTTAGTGATGGAACAAATTGATAAATTTATATCAGCATCAACATTTCCAAAACCCACACCATAAAAATAAAAAATTAAAATTCAATAATCAAAAAATTGTTTCAGTTCCCGAACCAAAAAACTAAAAAATATGCAATAACAAATAAAAATAAAGGACGCTTTATTAGATGTCAAATTATGGTAAAAAATGATAATTTTTGGCAAGAAATTAAAAATCTAGAAAGTAGCAAAACAAAAAAGATTTTTTTTTAATAACCGCACTTTCGTAGAAATGTTTTTCCTAAACTGCGGTTGATATTACATTACCATATAAAAAAAGTGGAAAAAAGTGCTGCAGAACTTAAAAAATTAAAAAAAAAAACAGCTGTTAGAGATAGAGGTTATCTCGGGAAAAATAACACATTTCTGCTAAAAATTTATGAAAGAGATATTTACTTCTGTTTGCAGTTTTTAGGGCTCTTTCGTATTCTCCGTTTTGTCCAAGTTTATTTAATTCAGCGAATAAACCGTATAAATTAATGTCTTTTGCAGCCATCTTGATTTATTTTGATATATTTTTTGACATTTGTTGCCAACAAGGCAGTGTATGGGCGATGAGAGGGATTGGGCAGGGCGCGGCAGGGGGGAGAGCAGGGTGCCAGTAAATATGGCGCAGGCCCCGCCATATGTTCCGCTCTTACCAGCCAAAATTAGCTAATCAGAGAAGTGCATTTAGCCAAAGGTTTTAGCCAATAAAAAGGGGAGTTTTTGTCGGTATAGTAGGAAGGCTGCAAAAAATTGAGCGAGAAATTTGAATTCCTCTATGGTTTTAAGCATGTTGAGATCGAAAAAATTATTAAACAAAAAAATCGAGTTCAGAAATGCAAAGATTGCTGTAAAATATAATAATATATGCTTCACATAATATTACATTGTTACCAAATAAGCATACAAATAAAATTGGCATTTTTAGGTGAAAAAAAATTCTCAATAGTTCTTCATATGCAAAACAAATTAT